>PVKU01001665.1:0-280185 GCA_004027475.1 Anoura caudifer | reverse complement strand
GCCCTGTGTCCTCAATGATTCTCCACTGGGTCCTCCCACAGGTTCTTATCACGGCCCAGAAGCATCATCCCTAAAGACCCTATAGACGTGTGTGAATGAATAGTTATGATTCTACCTGAGTATTTACCCTTGACTTTGTTGGCCTTCTCTTCACATTCACTTCCACACTCAGAAGCTACTACCATTTATGCTAACAACTTCTTCCATGAGACTCTAATCCGTATTTCCAACTGCAGCTTCACACTAGACGGACTCATGCGTATAACCAAAGGCATATCCAACTTATTACATGTCCAACTAAAATCACCATTCTTCTTTCCGTATTTTAATTTCTGACACAGGACCCCATGACAAAAGCCTGAAGTGTAGCCCCATTTTCTTCCTCCCATCAACTCCAACAGTTAGCCAGACACTAAAGGTGTGAATATTGCTTATATGTCTCTGTGCCGCACTTCTGCCGGGTTCCTTCAGCTCCTACAGTTATTGTAGTAGTCTCCCAATTGGAAATAAATGTATACTCCATTCCACCAGAGTAAACTTCATGTCCCTGTTGCTAACAGGACATGATTAGTTGAGGTACTTACATGTATTAGCAATGATCATATTAAAAATAATAGAAACCACATATGACCACCTAAACACAAGTGTTAAGTAAAATACGTCTTCCATGTTGGATGTCGACACCATCCTCAGATGAAACTCAAATAGGTTCATTTTTTCTCTCACTTTAATCTGCTATGTCCTTCATGTTTTCACATCCCCACTGCTGCCCAATGGACACATCTTAGTTTTCGCTTCCTGATACAGCTAAACTTAACACCAAGATGTGCAGTCAAAAGCTACAATATTAAAAAACAAATCACAAGTGTCACTAAGAGCAAAACAATAGAATATTGGGAGAATTTTGTTGAGTTAATTAAGAATAGAAGCACTTTTGGTGATTGCTTTCAAGCAGTGCACATACATCCCTTGAAAAATTTTAATTCTCTACTCTTATAATCTCCATTAAAATAAAGGGTGCTATCAAAACAGTGCAGGCGGGTGCCTCTCTCCAAAATACTAATATTTGAGACTGTCTGAGTGTGTGAGGCTGACGTCTCTGCCACTGGAAACAGCCATTAAGATTTGAAATAATAATAATTCTGCTGTTAGTCAGTAGAAAATCCAGTTTGCACAGGCAGTGGGAGAGTTTGGATCAAGAGTGCTTTTTATTTAGCAGGTCTTGGTACTTTTAATTATTCTTGTCAATGACTTGCTGTCAAAGACTGTCCCATACTGGGGACAGAGACCAAAGTTCTGATAAAGTTCCCTCAACTAAACCCCCTGACACATATAAATCACAGACCGGATGAAAGAATATTCAAGTGTTTTACCCTAGATTATTTTACTTCAAAATTTCTTTTATTATCTAGTTTCAAACATCTTAAAGATTTAAGGCAAATATATGTACTTTTGGAGTTCTTCATTGTGAGCAGGTATCTCTCCACGGTTGCAGGAAAATGAGGAGTATTTGTGGTACAGAGTTAGCCGAGGCACAGGAGTGAAGGTCATTGAAACAATGGACAGGGCCCATGGAGAGGATCCCGATAAGAAGCAGGACGTTACCTTTGCACAAGGGGCGCGGCACCCACCCAGACTCGGTGCAGACGGCCTCCGCTCTTTCACTGTAGCTGTAGCCCTGGAAGCATCTGTACTGAAGTCTTTCATTCCCCTTGTACACGGTCTTCGGGGATGCAGGCTCTCCGTGCGGAATTTCTGGTCTCTGGCAGGAAATTTCTAAGCAGAAGGGATCACATTCCAAAATGTTTGTGATATATTCAAGGGCTGTCTCCAAGACATAGTTACATGAAGACATAAATTCTGTTTCCATTGAGTAAAGCAGACAACCAAATATAAGTTCTGTTTTGACTGGAATGCTTGCTGAACTTACCTGTTACTCTTAATATTCCTTTCTGAAAGAAGTTCAAATTCTGATTGCAATTACGTTGCTAATTTTATTTGGTCTGAGGATAAGTTCGTTTTGTCGACATAAGTAGTGACAATCACATTCATCATATGAAATGGATGTATATAAAATTGAATATAGCTAGGAGGTTATTGTGATAAGCATTGTCACTGAGAAACCTGCAAAACTACGTATTTCCCAGTTACCGACAACAGAGTAGTTATAGACAGAACTATTAACGGCTGATTTTGACAAATACATTCATTGATCTCACTGCCATTATAGCTCCAAAAAGTTACTGACCTTCCGCTTGGGTGGTTTCGCCATCCACCTCCTCGCGAACACTTTTCCCCTGGCATTATCGCCACAAGAACTAATTTCCAGTTTCTGTTGTCCCGCCTTCCCAACTGCTTTTCCTGTTTGCAACATGATGACCCCCTTTTTTTCTCTTGTCACTTCATGGATTCACTTAAAATCCTTCAATGATTCCCAGTTCAGCCTGAATGAAAAGCCCAATTCTTCAGCACAGTGTAGAGTGTTCTTCAGCAGCTCCGAACCTCGTACCAGCCCATCGTTGGCCCCACAGTGCCAGTCCCTACTTGCGTCTCTCACCCGGGCCTGAGGACAACGGGGACCGGGCAGGTCCCTGCTGCTGCCGCTGCATTTGGCCACGTCTTCTGCATGAGCCTCCCTGGACTGGTATGGGTTTCCCTCCTTAACTTCATCAACAAGTTCCCGTTCTCCCTTTGAGACTCACTCAAGGCATTAGTCATTCCAGGGAGGGCTCATTGACCGCAGAAATTTACTTGTGAGAAGTACATTCCCTCTATAAGCCTCTAGGGTACATAGTATTTGCTATACAAAATAGAAAGATTTACCAATTCTGACTTGAAGAATTCATTTTGTTAGAAAAAGTTTTTAAGAAGAGGCCTGCTTCTCTCTGCGTCTCCTTGTAGCAAAGACTAGACTAAGGAAGTGTAAAGTATTTGGAGATTTTAGATAATGTTAGCATATAAATATGGCAGAAGTTTCCGCCAAACAAATGCTGGTAAAACAAAAGTATGAGACTTCAAATAAATTGGCCAAAATGTTTCTTTGTGAAAGCCAAAATCATCCTATTGGTCATGATGTGTGGGTCAGTAGTTTATAACGAAACTTTTCAATTGCAGTTGACGTACAATATTAGATTAGTCTTACACATACAACATAGCGATTTGACATTTCTGTAATACGAAGTGCTCACCCTGGTAAGTCCAGCACCCACCTGGCACCACGCACCTATGACAATTTATTGACTTATATTTGTTGTGCTATACCTTAAAGAATTCTTGCCTGAAAGTTTACTCTAGAACTCCATTTTAAAGGCAAAAGTGTATTTAATGGATTCAATTCAGTTCAACAATATTTATAACAGGCACAGCGCAAATGTGAAATAGCCACTTCTTAGAAGGGCCATTTCAAAACAATGTCATCATGATGCATCACTGGAAATAAATAATAAATCTTTGACTTTCCAATGTAAGGGTGAATCTTTGGCCAATTCTGTAGGCTAGTATCAGAACTTGTAGCAGAATGGCTTACCACTCTTTTAAGCCCTAAGAGCCAAGTGCAATTTAATCAGGGTTAGGAGCCTAGACTTCAGTGTGAGATCACCTGGGTTTGGATATTAGCTTGACTACGTAAGCAGGGTAGCCGTGCATGTGTGATTTAGCTTCCTTATGCCGCAGTTCCCTCCATGATAAAACAGAGGTGACATTGGCACATGGGGCATGGAAGCTACTTTGAATGTGAAACGAAATGACGCATAGAAAGAACTTAGATGAATGCCTGGGAAGTAGGAAGTGTTCAATAAATGTTACTTATTAGCAGCAGCATCTAGATTTATTAGGAGGCACAGTGTTTTGAAATGTATACCTTCGTGAGAAAACCCCAAATCATTCACATAATCAAATGAACAGCAGGTGTAGCTTACCCACACAACTTGGTTTTTCTTCATGCCAAACACCATTTTCCGAACAATGTATTTCTTTAGGGCCATCAAGCTTGAAGCCTGGATTACATTCAAACTTCATCACCTGTCCAAAACTGTATTCCTGGTCTGGTCCAAATGAACCACTGACAACTCTCCCATTCTTTGGGTCTGTCACCGGTAAACACTTAACAACTGGAAAATAAATAGAATGTTCTATAATAGAAGTTGGAAACTTTATCATGAAAAATATGCATAGATACATATATAAGGTCAGCAAGATAAGATTGGAGGAAATAAATGTGGGTTGCATGGGCTTTTTTGTTTGTTTTTTTGTTTTTAAAGCATTCAACATGCCTGTTTGCTGGAGATCAAGCCTGCTAAGGAAAAAATAAATACTGAATTTATCTTTGAAACTTTTCTATGGAAGTGGACAAAGAAAACTACTGCTTTGACTACCAGTTTCTATTTTTATCGGAACAAACAAGTGCTTCTTAAATAATTGAGAAATAGGCAGCTTGGGAGAATGAAATATAAAATTTCCACTTGAGTCTCACACTCGTTAACACTATATTCCTAAAGGTGGAACAACAAACTTTTCGATTGTATTTACTTCAATAGGGAAATAGGCTTAAAATTTCCTTCCTCTTCCATGTCAGCGTTCAAAATAATTTGCTTCTTTAGATTTTACGTAACATTTCCTAATATCTCTTAGGTGATGGCGTTCAAGCTTCATTGCACAGTGAGGTGACCCAGGACGCTTGGTGAAATGGACAGGCGATGGTTATGTCCCTGCCCATCACCCCGCAGCTGTCCCTTCAGGAGGTCTTTAGTAACCCCAAAACTGCAGTTTGTAACTCATGTCCCAGGTGGTTCCCACACAGCTGCTCTCCAGAGCACGTGTCTCCTCTCTTTTGCGTGACCACATTTCTCTGCTTCTTCCTTCCTTTTCTCTTCCCCTCCCTCCTTCCCTTTCTTTCTGCGTCTTCCTCTCACCCTCTCCCTTCACTCCTCACCATGGCACTGGGAACCCCTGTTCTGGCTGACCTCATTGATCTCCTCGATGACCAGGTATTGGGATATTACTAGTCAAATTCCGGAGACAGGATCGGCATTTTCCCACTCTTACTGCCTGTTTTCCGGGGTCAGGAAGAAAGGACAGAGGCAGAGGTCTCTCTTGTTTCCCTTCTCTTTCCAGAGGGACTAAGCCCCCAGGAAATCCTCCCTGGGCAGGCGGGCAGGGGAGAGGTCTCAGTCATGTTCTGCACGTCAGCTCTGCCCGCAGACCCTGCACGGGGTGGTTTGCGGGGGAGCGCATCCTTACTGAAGCTGCGATTCTGCTCTTCAGGTTGAAGAGTGATATTTGTGTTCTTTCTAGAGGTTAGAATCCAAAAGGAAGGAAAAATAAGTTTTAGGTTTCCTAAGCTCTAATACTTGAAATATTAGATCAGAGGAGACTGTATTCAGACTTGGTTACTGAAACACAAAATAACACAGTAGTAAAAAGGTTGGCTAGCCACTCTGTACTATGTTCGAAACCATAAAAATAATTTGAGTAAGAAACACTGTTTTTTGGTGTGTAGCATAGATGTACACATTCCAGCAAATGTCTTTGCAACTATTATGTGGTCAATGCTTTGTGATATAAATGTACTTTTTCAGTGTATACTTTCACTTTTAAAATGCCTGTTTCATGCTTTGCAATAAATGATATGAAACCTCCTGTGTCAAAAAAAAAGAGATATATTTGATTACAGACTTTAAGGATATTTTAATGTAAGACATTGCAAATGACCTGAGGTATTCTCAGGATTTCCATCTACCTTCGCAAAGAGGAACATCGTTGGTCCATCCATCTGCTTCGCACTCCCGGAAATTGACCTCACCTATCATGCGGTACCTGAAACCCAAAGCAACAGGGCTGTGAGCAGAAGTGTGTTCGTGTGCAGTCTTAAATTCAGTAACATTCTGCACGTCCGACCTCTGTTTCGGGGAAAGTTAAGAGCATGTATGTTTTCTTCTCTCTATCTCTCTTTCTGTTTTTACCTCTTACATGTCTTTTTTCTCTGTCTTAAATTTTTTTTTCTTTCTTAAGAAAGACCCACAAATGCTCAGGGAGGCGGCCTGGGAATGATCTTGGTCCTTGGTCGATGGCACAGATTCGCTGATTCACGCGCAGCTTGCTGCTGTTTTTCCTTTGAGTCAGCTAACTCATTGCACCTAACAATGTAATAAGCTCCATGAGTTGTCATCCCAAAGAAAAACCATCAAGTGACAGTAACCAGCAGACAACCCGATGGTCCCCCTCCGTCAGCTTTCTCCTGCCCTCCAAGACAGGGAGGTCTTCTGGTCACTTCGGGCCTTTTACACAGTCAAGGGCAGTGCCTGCGAGAACTCCTTAGTGTGGGATGTATTTTCAGCATTTGCCTCCATCCCCATCCTTGACGTTCTTTCCGGGGCGTGGCTATCGAGCCCGGTCTGCTTACGGAACCCATGCAATGTCGAATTCATCTAATTAGTGCGACTCATCAAGCCTGCCCATAAAATCTAAAGCTCTCTACGTGAAGGAAAGTTCCTTGAGGCGGCTGCAGATTGGGCAGTCGTAGCGAGAGGTCTCGGATCCAGGCAAAGCCTCCTTCTCTAAGTTACGGTGGACAGCTGTGAGCCCAAAGCCGGTGTCCCCAGAATCAATGAAGGGAAGGCATTTTGATAACCACAAGAGAGATAGTGTTGGAAAGGGCCTTTGCTAAGTTTCTCAGTTATTTGACATACACAAATATTTCCTCCATCTGCAAATAAAACAAATAAACTCTCTTCCTCAAAACATACTTTGTCTTTCTTTGATTCTTATTGGTTTGTTCCTACTTCTCTCGGGGAAGGAAATAGTTCAATGAATTAAATGCAAACCACAGAACTTGAAGTCAAGCATCTGGGCCTCAGCCTTAGAAGGGAGCAAAGGTGTTGGTTGTTACAGGTTCTCTTCTCTTCTCTGCCCAGAGGAAGCAGGATTCCTGGCTAGCACTTTCCACCTACACTGGAGACCCATCCATTCCCCCAAAGCTCTTTCAGCAATTCCACACAATTTTACACAAAACCTTCCAGAGCCCGTATGCATGGGGCGGGGGAGAGAGAAGGAATGTCCAGACCTGTGCTAGTGGGGTCAGGGGGTAAGGACTCCTATTTCTGCAACCGCAGCTGGCAAAATAGCAGAACTTTCGCAGGGGGCCTCCTTAACGCTTCCTACCTGCAAGAGGGTGAAACGGGGTAACCACACCGAATCTCCTTCTAAGTGGCTGGTATTCAGCTAAATAGGGATTCAGCAAAGAGTGGGTGAGTGGGGACAAGGGGTCTGAGGTCAAGTTTACTGGCAGAAACCATGGATATAGTGTACCCCCTCTGCCATTAGATCCCACAGCTGGTTCAAAAGGCTTATATGCTCTCAGATAGGCCAAACAATATCTCCAGTAAAATTTAAAAACGGCATACAATACTTCCTTTTGTTGACCTTGCGTGACCCAAGAACTTCTTTTTGCTGACAAATATTGGGTCCTCTTGGAGTCTCCAGCTGAGTGAGAAGACTGTTATTACTTTCCTGGAACCTGTCACTGAGGACACCCACAATTCGTACAGGATGAAGGGGGCGCAGGTGAGCACCCCAGAGCCAGCTTCAGAAGCAGGCAGGCCGCTCATTTCTTTGCCACGGTCTAAACACTGCTGGACGCTGAGACGCAGGGGATCTAAGTCTGGGAGTGTTCACTCATGTTACCAGGGCAGAGGTGGACCCTGGAAAGACCAAAGGAGCCGGACTGAAGGGGGCACTTGGGAGGTAAAGAGAGGAGGGAGTGGGGGAGTGCAGCCCGCAGGGTCTTCATCTTGGGGGGTATGAGTGGTACGGTGAGCAGTAATGACTGACGGTTGGGCTGGAAATTGAGCATGCCTTTGAAAAACGCCCTCGGGCAGTGAGCAAGGAGAGACTAAATCATGAGATCCGACACGTAGCGGGTGTCCGCGGAGTCCCTGGCGACCTCGGGGCTCCCAGTGTGGGTACTCCCCCCACCCACCCTATGGTGCGCCCTGTATGTTTCTGCTTTGGTAAGTGAGGAGATGGGAGTGAAGTGGCATTTTGGAAAATGCAACCATTTACTGAGTGGCCCAGTTCTGGAACGCGGGTTTACTGCAGCGACGAAGCGTCACGAAGTCAATGGGGCCAGGATGACAAGATGCCATTTGATATCTTTGATGCTGTTTATACTGATGTGACGGCCCTGGTTTCTCCATGTGTGAAACGTTCTTCAAAGCCAGTTTTCAGCCTGGCTGGGGATAACAGGGGAGAGTGGGCGCTGAGGAGGCAAGCCCATGAGCAGACTCACCCTGAAAACTGGAGTCGGACCGGAGTCAATGATGATAAACAAGCAGCATTTGGGGGCCAACGTGATAAGAACAATTTACAGACCATGGGACCTTACCGAGTAGTTGTTATTATTTCAGTATAAAAGTCTTGCTTCTCCTACATTTTACAAGATTTTACCAAAATAGGTAGCAGGTCATATAACTTTTCACCACTTCCTCTGTGCCTGACCCACTGCACCCCCATAATACTCAGCACATCACAGAATGCGCTGAGGACTCGGGGTGAACCCCTGTTTACACTCGGACTATTTTCCCAGCCTCCCCCTCTAACAGAGTAACACAATTCGCCATAATTTTTCAATGGTGAGGAGATGACATGGTACCCAGATATAATAATTTTCATTATTTAATTTTAATTTGGGGAGCTATGCGCATGCTACCTCTACAAAGGCTCATAGAAAAATATTGTAAGCTTGAAAATGTAAATGAGGACAGTTCTTATTTATTGTATCGGGGGTGAATTACCTCAATCCCAGGCATCGTTTTACATTGCGTACTCACCCCTCATTGCACGTATAAACCACCCTGGCGCCGAACTCAAATCTGTCTCCTACTACAAGGTCGAATGAGCCGGAGGGCGTGTCTCCGGGGTGCCCACAGGGCTTTCCTGAAACAAAGTAAAGGATACGCTAGCGGCCCGTGGTGCAGGAAACGCACTGTGCCTGGAGAGGTCAGGGACGAGGATGTTTGATATTGTGTTAGAGGACAGAATTGAAGCCATGGAAAGGTGAAAAGTGGCAGAGTCATTATTTGAGAATTGAACTTATCTGCAGGTTCCGTTTTTGAGTTCTGGAAGATTACCACTCCGTTTTTAAGAATAAACTCAGTGTCGTGTTTTGTACTGAAATGGTAACATTGATATAATTCATCTCATATTGCCACAGGAGTAAACATTCAGTATTTTGGCAACTAAAAGTTTTTGTAAATTAAAAAAAAAAGCATGGCTGGAATTATACCCTAAGAATCTTGAAACACCAATCCAAAAGAACCTATGCACCCCAATGTTCATAGCAGCACAATTTACAATAGCTAAGTGCTGGAAGCAACACAAATGCCCATCAGTTAATGAATGGATCAAGAAACTGTGGTACATTTACACAATGGAATTCTATGCAGCAGAAAGAAAGAAGGAGCTCCTACCCTTTGCAGCAGTATGGATGGCACTGGAGAGCATTATGCTAAGTGAAATAAGCCAGGCAGTGAAAGACAAATACCATATGATCTCACCTTTAACTGGAACATAATCAACAAAAGAAAAAAGCAAGCAAAATATAACCAGAGACATTGAAATTAAGAACAACCTTACAATAGCCAGAGGGGAGGGGGAAGGGGACAGTGGGGAGAAGGGTTTTCAGGAACTACTGTAAAGGACACATGGACAAAACCAAGGGGGAGGGTGGAAGCAAGGGAGGGAAGTGGGTTTGGCTGGGGTGGTGGGGGGTGGTGGGGAGAAAGTGCAGACAACTGTAATTGAACAACAATACATAAAAAATAAAATAAAACAATTTAAAAGAAAGCACGGGTCACTTACTCTGGCATGTTTTCGATGGGTTGAGGTCCACCCATTGCCCTCCCTTGCACTGCAGTGTGATCACGCCGAATGTCCTGAACCCAGGACGGCACTTGTACGTGGCCTTAGTGCCCTCTTGGTAGCCTTGCTCAGACCAGGAACCCTGCAGAATTTCCCTTTCTTTTTTTGGAGGAGGGCTGACACAGTCTGCAGATAATGGAGCAGAGCAAAGGCTTAAAGGAAGTACTTAGGCTTAGGTTATTTTTGCATTAAAAAATATCTACATGGTTATATAGGTCCAGCCAGATTTGACATAAAATAAGCTGACAGAACTTGAATCTGCATAAATTTGTAAGAAGAGCTGTGGGATAGAATGGTACTTTACTATATTGTTTTAAGTGATGCACTGCAGTTGGAAAATATTTGCTGGGCACTAATCTAAGTTGTGAAGAAAAAACAACGAATAAAAAAAGACAATGCGTCTGCTCTAGTAAGGAAGAGAGTTATTAAATAAGTAGAGATGCAGATAGATGAATTTTCTTTAAAAACATAAAGCATGGCGAGATGACACAAAAATATATGGAAACATTTCAAATAAGATAGAACAGGGTGGACCAGGGCCACCAATTTTGATAAGAGTGATAAAATTCTGGCAAAACAGATCACGCTATAAAAAAGAAAGAAAGCGCCAATAACCATGATGTTGAATCAGAAAGGGATTCCTTTAGAAATCTTGTAAACATCAGAAAGATTTTAACAGCCCTGGCTGGTGTGGCTCAGTGGATTGAGCGCCAGCCTGTGAACCGAAGGGTCACAGGTTTGATTCCCAGTCAGCCCACATGCCTGGGTTGCGGGCCAGGCCCCCAGGAGGGGGTGTGTGAGAGGCAACCACACACTGATGTTTCTCTCCCTCTTTTTCTCCTTCTCTTCCCCCCTCTCTATAAATCTCACAATAAAAAATATTTTAACAGAATACTGATGAAATAGATGAATTCTTAGGAAAAAAATGACTTAAAACTGACTCAAAGAGATTCTAACACCTCAAGAGTTCTAGAACTAAAAAGTAGAAAGAAAACTCCAGCATCCATTTATAGACTTGGTTGTGTTAATCTGCTACTTTTATACAGCATACAAGGAGATATAACCTAGTTACTAAAACCTGACAAGGGCAGTTGAAAAAATAAAAGAAGATAACAATAGTAAAAGACTTGAACACGCATTTTACCAAAGAGAAGAAACCCAAGAGGTCCACAAACGTATGAAAAAAATTGCTCCCGCTGAAAATTAAAGCCATAATAAACCTCAAGTAAAATAACATGACTGGTAAATATTTAAGAAGTCTCCAAAAATCCGACCACTTGGAAAGAACGTGGAGCCCCAGGGACAGATGCGGGGGAGGAAAGCCGGAGTCGCTGACACGGAAAAGAGCCCAGTGACTCCAAGGGCAGCTGTTTATCCCTCAGAGATTGCATTTCTAGCATTACATCCTCATGCGCAAGGAAACCCGATTTCAAGCTAGGGAACGCATAGCCACGTGATTTTCTTAATAGTCAAAAATGGAGCCGGCTCCCCCAGTCCATCAACGGTTGAACACATAATAATGTGCGGTTTGTCCACGCGATGGAATGATGTACCAGTACTACAAAACGATGTGAATGGACAAACAAAATCATCACATGAAGTAAAGAGACAGAAAGGTACAGCGACTACTGCAGGGTTATTTAATCTATATACAATTCAGGAACAGACACATATGTATCAGGCATGAGTACATAGGCTCTGAAATTATCACAGAAGAGCAAAAATGTAATTACCATAAATAGTAAGATAACATTTTCTTCTAGGAGGAAGGTAGGGGTATTAATCTAAAAGAAACCCACAGGTTATGGCAAACATTCTACTTCTTGACAGGATGATTATACTTATTTCTACTACAGTACAAATAATTGTATTTATTTATGCATGCATTATATTTTACAATGAACACTGAATTAACAGAATCTGCATGAACAGTATGATTCTTATTTTGCAAAAATTAATTAACTAAACGACATATGAAGGGAATACAGAAAATTAACAAAGAAGCTCATGCCCACTACGATTATTGCTCATATTGTAATATTTCCTACCACCTAATTTACATATAACTACCCCTGGGGTTAGCTTGATTGTGTTAGTAAACCCCCAACACGTTACTTTTAAAAATAGCACATATAAAGACACATAGTTATCAGCACATATATTTATTGGTATCATTTTCATTCCTAAACTCCTTTCCTGTCTTGGTTTTAAAACCAGTTTAGCTTTCTATTCCAGAATTTCTTTTTAAAGGGCAAGGGAGACATGCAATCCACTGAGCTGGATCTCATCACAGAACATATGCATTATTAAAACATGTTGCAACATTTCATAGGACAGAAGGCTCCATGTGAAACTACATTTTTATGCAATAAATACTATTTGTGTAGGATTCCATAGGCACTAATTTTCCTCTGAAGTTTTTGCATGTTTTTAGCACATTTATGTGAGGGCACTTTGTATAATAAATGATTCCACAGCACAGTTTTGATTTTTACAAGTTAAGGAAATATATTTTCTGCCACTAGATGGTGGTCATACCCTGCCATAAAACCACGCAAACAGCCCGCCCCCCTCTGCCCTGCCAAAGCAAGTTTTTCTTTTATTTTTTACAACTTTAACGTCCCTGTTTGGTTTTGGATGAAAATTTTCTGTTTAATTACAGGCTCATTAGAGTGTTTTCCACTTTCAATCTCCAGACCCACTTCATGGCCTTCAGATTATTAGCAGAATAAATAAGTTGAATTTCAAATGTAGATGCCTCCATGGTGAGCGGAGAAGGATTTTCCACGAATCAAGTAAGAGTTTGATAAACTGGGTTCCCATTCTGTTCCTAAGCTAACACGAGGAAAAGGTGATACAATTTTTTATCACTTAACTTATTTGGTGTAAATGATTGTTACTGATGTAGCGATCTCACCAAAAGAGGAACCCAGCCACGAAAAACATTCAGCCCATTTGCAGGCCCAGGCGGCAACGCGTTTTCCCGTTGGTTGTGGTTACATTTCCAGACTTGTACCTCGACTTCTTGACTTTTAGAATTTAGTTCATTGTTTTGAACAACCAGAGATAGAAGATAAAGATACATTTCTCCCATAACCTTCCCTCATCTTTTTTTTTCCAGTGTTTAACTCTATTCCAGAGTCAACATTTACTCCTGTGCTCTCCCCATCCAGAACTCCCAAGTTCATTACTCCTTCCACTTCACATAGTGCTTGAAGCTCTGTGCTTCGCTCGGGGGCTTTAAATGGCACCCCTTGACCCTGTAAGAAGAGCTGTGTCAGCTCTGCTCCGTCTGTGGTCTTCCCACAGCTCTCCCCACGGCCTCGGCTCCGATGACCCTCATCCTTCCCCTTGATGGTGCAATGTTCTCACCACAGACTTCTGATGGTTGGCTTCGTCTCATCTTCCCGGCCGTGTCTTTACATACGATTCCCTTCACAGCATAGCTCGTGATTCACGATTATTTTTACGTTTACTAGAATGTCACCTATTCTCCCACCCACATGTAGGTTCCCTGAGGATAAGGACCCCTCTGCCCTGTTTTTTATAGTGGAGGGATTTTCATTAATATTCAGTTCTTCTAATATCAAATGTATCTCCTATCTGCTTCTGGTCTACTCTTTAATACTTTGAGTATTATCAACTCACATCATACCAAAATATTTACCAAAAATGATTCACTAAATTGTGTTACAACAATAATGAAACCTATCTTATGACACAACTTTTATTTGCCTGCATTGGCAAAGAGCTAACTGTTCAAACTCATTCTCAAAACGTTTCAATTAGAAAAAAAGTTATTGGGGAGCAACAAGTATAAAGGACACATGGACAAAAACTAGGGGGGTGGAAAGGGGAGGGAAGTGGGGAGGGCGGGGGCGGTGGGCTGGGATGGGAGTAAAGGGCAGAAAACTACGAGAACAGCAATTAAAACAAAAAGAATAAACAAAACAAAAAGAAACAAAATAGGAAGAGTTATTGGCATCTATGTACACTAACCACATTCACTTGAATTAAATGAAAGGAAACTATTTTCAAAAGGATCGAAGCATTTTTGGGGGTAGGATTAATCTGAAAGCTATTACTATTATTTTTGAATAGCCATCACATTTCTCAAGTTCTAAGTTAATGAGTAACTAAGCTTTCTTAGGCCTAAGTATTTACTCAGATTTAAACAATGAGTACTTCATCTTGTGTTTACACAGTCCATTAAATGCTAATTCATTTCTTTCTTTGTAAAACACTACCTGGGTGAACTGTTTATTTACTTGGTCTGACTTTCTCATTTAAAATTATTCAGTCTATAAATAAAGAGTGTGAATAGATTTGGCTATTATTAGACTGGAATATAATTCATTTTACTTTAAGTTGAGGGACATGGTTATAAAATTTTGGTCAAAGTTAAGAAACAAATATATTTGATATTTTAATAATCAGTATTCGCCTAATTTTCTACTTTCAGGGTATTATTGACATGCAAATACAGAGGTAATTACTTGTTTTCAATGTCTATAGGTATATATATAAATGGTTGTTTGAGAAGTATCCTTAATCGAATTAAATAAATCATAATAAAGTTATGCACTTGAGAAAATCTTATCAAATTTGTACCACCTTGTTTTGGTAAACTAAAGTGGGTCTCTTTGTTCAATGAACCTATTTTTCTAAAATTATTTTGTGAAAAAATAGCAGATTCTACTTTTTAAATAGCCTAATTCCAAACTTAGTAAATATTAAAATATATTATAAAGCAAAACTAAAAGTTTAAAAACAGACAAAATGGAAACAGCAAAAATAGATGTTGTACATTAAATTTCCTTCCTATCTTCTCATTTGTATACATGCTTATTACTTATAGATGCATGTATATGATATGATCCAACTCACTTTTCAAAATAAGAGATATTCAGGTTATTTTACAAATAACAGAATAATTAAAAGTAATTTGGGAAGTAATACAAATAAGTACTCATGTAAATAAAATACTAGTTACAATAAAGTTTTTTAAATAAACTCCAGGAAAAGCAGAAAAAGACTATGCTGCATTTAATAAGCATTCGAAGGAATGAATTTATATTTCACAAATTTAAGCAGATGACTACACAATGTCTTTTAAAAATGTTCATCGTGAAAAAGAGCATAACAATTTCTCATCGCAGCCCTGCCACACCCCTCTGTCTCAGTTGCCCGCCTTACACCCCAGCTTCCCAGACACTGCCTCCCTCCGCGCTCTCCTTCCAGTTTGGGGTGTTTGCCTTCCCTGTAACCCCCTTTGCTTACCTCCATCACAATAATTTATACGATAATATACAATACGTTAATCAAATGCAGTCGTCATTCCTTTTGTTTTCCCCACTAAGTGACTATCTTTTGGAAAGTGCTAGTCAGTCAGTGAGTGCAGTACTTAGCAGTTAATCCAGAAATGATCGTTGAAGGAACGAATGAACGAATGAATGAATGAGCATGTAACTAGCTCAGAACCTGTCCATTGTAGCTGTAGGTTGTGGACAACCTGTGGAAGGGCATCGTAGATGGAAGCAAACGTAAAAATGAGAGGGGAGGACACAGCATTGAAAACTTAGTTGCATGGACTCAAAAAACTGCAACATCTATAACCCACGGTCCAGTCCTGTCCACATGCCCTGAGTTTGAATTTCCGTTGCACTTTCTAAAGTCATAAATCAATTTTGCTTAAAAATACCTTTTGGGAACCTTTGAAGGAACATTTTTATAATCTCCTTCCAATCTATTATATTTCTAGTTAACGAGGTTTATGAGAAACTTGGCTCTCTCCATTAAAATGTCCAAACAAATAAAAGTACCCTGTCAAATCTTTTATTCTCCTTTCCCCTTATTTTTTTTGGTGTTTTTTTTTTTTTTTGTTTCATTGTTTTCTCTGAGCCATTTTTATGTTTCCTTATCATTTTAAGCTAAAATGTAACAATATTTTTCCTCATTGCATCATGTCCTTTTCATGCACCATGTTCTGAGACCAGTTACAGTTGTTAAGAAATGGGTCAAGTGCACATGAGTGACGAGAACACAGGATGGATTGGTTGGCAGAACATCACAGCCGGGCAGGTGGGGGAGGGGATGTGGGGTGAGGAGGAGGAAGCCACGCTGGACAGAAGGGAAAGTGACAAAGGCGGTGGGACGATCAGGGTTGGACCAAATGAAAATGGATCAACTCAGACTCTGGCTCCAGCCCTGGCAATCAAAGGCCAATAGTGAACAATCTCCAATAACCTGTGCTTCCATTTCTGTTTGCAAACTTGCTTTTAGCTGAGAATAATTTTAGCAGTACTGAAACCATTCAGTTCTAGTTTACCATTTTCTGCCAGCACGTGAGGAGCAGATGCATTTCTAGGACATGCCTACCCTTAAAATAACAAGGCTCGCTTTGGCATGTCCCCACCACATCTCAAACAATGCCCTGGACCACTGCACCCATTGGATCTAGGCTACCTGGAAATACCCCATCTTCCAGAATTGCTTAGTCTGGTTCTTACCCTAGTTGTCCTCCATTTCTATTTCCCTGCACCAAAACTGGTGCAGAAAAGTTATTTACTTGCAATAATTCACCGCAAACTAATTTAGTTTCAGAACTGTTTTGCAAGCAAGGAATAAAATGGTCGTTCTGACCTCACGGAAAATTCACATCATTTCCCTCTACTAGCTGGTGCATTATGGGTACATTTGTCAAAGCCGTGACACTGACTGGAGTGTTGTTTAAACATCACAGCTGCACTTCACCAGTTAGGAATTGGCCAGATGCATAGTCATTCTCACTGTGACATACATAGAGACCAATCACTGGCAGAAACCGATGTCACGTTTAAACACACGTTGATGGAATATGTCATCTGAAACTGATTACATCAGCACAGAATTTAAACTCCTTTAATTTTTATCACTAATACTTTGTAGCAGCAAGTCCTGACACTTCAAATTGCACTTTGTAATCACTTAAACAGTTTATTAAACTTGGCACGATTCTGGAGTTTTTAAACATGAGCTAGAAATAAAACAAATCTCTACATGACAAAAGATGTCTCCATAAAACCTCAACAAACAACAAGCAAATGGCATAACCCTAAAAGTATTCCTACTAAAAGACAGGACACGTGTAAAGAAAAAGTTTTCTATGACTAGTAACACTGACGTTCTTCTGAACTGTTTGTCAATAAATAATATTCTACTTTGAAACACGAATTGTCCTCTTGATACGTGCAGGGCAATAATTGTATACCTAGTTTAAAAAGTAGCTGCTATAAAGTTTCCAGACTGACAATCACACAATAGTATATTAGAATGTATAACTAAAAAAGCTCTATTTTTCAAAAAGTATTAAATCCATTGGAATAAACTTAAATAAATAACTGAAGGATATAAGTAAAAAAAAAAACTATCTGCCTTTATTTTCTAGGGAAAGACCCTCAGGCACAGAAGTTTTTGCCTTCTTTGCTGATAGTATTCCTCAGTAGTTAGAGGCTGACATGAGGAAGCATTTCACTCAAACCCTGTTGCCTTAGTGAAGAGTTTTGAGAATTTATGAATGATAAGTAATTCATTTGATTTTAAGATGTCAATCCTCTTCCTATCACGTAATTAACCATCATGAACTAGGAAAGCAAATTTCCTCCAAGAAGAAACTTATTAATGTATTGAGAAATGGTGATAGAATTACATTTAATTATGAACCCAGAAATTGTCCCACAATTTTTTGCCAGAAAAAACTCCCCTACATTCACATTCACAACACCTAAAGGGCATTTTTTAGAATATTATCTTACATGCAACCACAGGGGAAAAAAAACCCTTTTCAGCAATCTCTATCACAGAGATTACATTTTCATTTTTCTCAAACTTATATAATGTTTTTCTTCTAATGATACAAGTAATACACACCTACAAGACTTTTAAGGCCATGACAATATCAGTTCTAAATGATAAATGAATATTTCTTGAGAAAGAGTTAGTATCTATTCCTGAAATAAATTCAATCATTATATGAATTGAAGGATTTTATTGTCTAATTTATGTTCAGGTTCTGTAAACGTTCACATACAGCTAAATACTTTGATATAAAGCCATTTTAGTAAAAATTCTAAGCATAAAAGTAAATTATATTTTAGGACAGTTACAAGGGAGGCGATTATACATATTACAATGTTCAAAAATATTTTAAAATATTTTCCGGAATCTTATCTCACATAGAATTATGAAAAACAATCAGAATGCCCTTCAAATAAGCTTTGTATAGGATTTACACTTCACACCGTCAAAGCCACTCAAACACTAAGCTACAGAGCAGTAAAAAAAATTCACATTTTCTAGACCACATTTTTATTACCACTGTGAAAAGCATATCAGCAAATGCCTGATAATAGAGTCAGAGAGAGAAAAAAACCCCAAACCTTTGATTTTTCACTCTTACCTTGCGCTACACAACCAGTCCATAACATAAAGCACAAGACCTTTGCCGGGAATCTCATTTTGGGGGGTCTTTCAGGGGTACATTGAGTGGCTGACGATGCTCACACTCTCTCGGGTTCTCCTCTGTGAAGAAAAGTTGGGATTAGTGCAGGAAAGTACTTGCTCAGAAGGAAGTTGAAACGTAGGTCAGGAAACAAAGACCAAATGCCCCTCCCATCAGACACATTTGCAAAGTTCGGGGGAAAAAAAATCCACCACAAGTCCCGGCAGCTCAGAGTTTGCAGACTGTCTCACCGCATACCAGTGCGGAGGCGGCAGCTCTTGCTTTGTGTTTTTAGCAACCCAGGCAAGTCCTCTGCTGGAATGTGCCTGGTTCGGGGAGCGGGCAGGGCAGTAACTCCTGATGCCCTCTGGGTTCAGAGACCCTCCGCTTACACAACCCCCGGTCAGGCCAATAGCACAGACACCCCAGCAGAAAAAGTGCAGAAGCTCTTTCAAAAATCCTTCACAGACCCTGAGGGCAGACAGCCCTTCCGCAGGGGGGACCCGGATGGCGTGGGCAAGGTGGCCAAGAGTGCACAGCTGGCTGGCTGATCTGGGGCTCCTGCTTTCCCTGCACCTTATGCAGTTAATCTTTGTGTGTGTGCCCAGCAACAGGTGCACTCTGACGAGGTGTAAGGGAATTTAATAATTCAGAAAGCACAAGATGGGAATGCTGGCTTTTTAAAACTTTGTATTGACACTGTGCGGAAAGAGAATAGAAGCAAATGCTGGCGGAATGTTAAGAAGTGAAGACACTGAACAGCATCATCCCCTTGGCAGGAACCCCCAGTCCCCCATTCCGTCAGGCCGCCCCCCTTCCGCCCCCAACACAGGTGCCCTCTGGCCTGATCTCAAAGACCCTGGAACCGGTTGGCCAGTTTTGGTGCTTTATATAAATCAAATAATAGATTCATTCTTTTGTGTTTAGATCCTTCCACTAAAAATGTCATTTAGTTCATTCAACCACACTTTTGTGCGTAGTTACACAGATTATTAATTTGTATAGTTGCGTAATCGTCCATTACTTGAATATGCTTCATTTTGTTTATCTTTGTGCCCGTGGGCATCTGAGTAGATTCTGGTTTGGACTGCTATATTATTCAAAGCTTTAAAAAAATCAGTATTTCATGTTTTTAAAATTAGAAGTCAGCAACATCTACACTAAGTGGCAAATGGCTTAGGAGCAATTCACATAGATCACAGGAGTGTGGCGCGAGAAGCTACTTCCTCCCAAGGCTTGATTAGGGATGATCTCGTGAATCTTGCATCGTTAAATTATAGTGTAAGGCAAGCGTGCCCCTGAGCAAAGACTCTGAGGTACAGAGGACAGTGTAGAGTGTTCTAGAATTTACCAGAACACCAGCACTGGGGCCCGGTGTTGCGCCGGGAAGTTGCGCAAGAGGTAAGAGGGGTTTTGAAGGAGGAGAGGTTTGAATTTCAGATTTAAAAGGCTACACATCCTTTTAGAGGCACCATGTAATCTTTGACGGATCTGATCCAGGAAGAGGGCTGTAGGAAGTTCAGTGTTGGGGTGAACGTGGCAGTTGCGCTGGAGCGGAGGGAGAGGAGAGGACTTGCAGCAAATGAGCAGATCCTGAAGGAATTCCTGATTCACCACTGGCTGGAAGCTAAATGGAAAGACGAAGGCAAAAACGAGGCAAGAGTCAGAGCTGATGAAACGTAGCCTCGGGAGTTCTCATCTGAACAGACCCAGGGATGTTCCCTCGTGGGTATGATGTTCTTGTAAAAATGGAAAAAGCGCCTTCACTGCTGCAGCGTAAGCATCCTTTCCGTCAGGCTTCCACGTCTGCTGACATCAGACAGCCCCAGGCAGGCGGGGCCCTCAACCGAGAACTCCAGGAGAGAATGCACTCAGCTTGTGGTGGATTGCTCAGGGATAGTCTGCAATCGCAGTTGTCAATAACTTGGTAACGGTGGCCCTCCGAGTGTGAGACTGGTTCCTCGCCACATGCCTGTCACCCCTGTGCCTGCCCAATCAGTGGGCACCGTGACACAAAGGCGCCGGCTGAAGACATAGCACGCACGTGTGAATATGCTCGGGAGCGCCTGGCCCAGAGCTAGATGGGCATTGAAGAGGAAAGAAGTGTGTGAAAGTATGGAAACGATCATCACACACGTAGCAATTTAAGTAGATGATTCCATTCTCCTGGGTGCCGGGTTAAGGACGCAAGTCCTCTCTGCCCGGTCCATAGGCGGCGCTGACGTCAGTGAGGATGCCCTAACACTGAAGGTCTCTACAACTAGTTCGCAGGATCTCAGTCCAAAGAGTGTTTAGTAATACCGATCGCAGCTCAGAAACTCTTCCAACGCCCGGAAATCTGGCACTTCATTATGTCAGGAAAATTGCACAGAGTTTTTCCAAAACTTGTCAACAACCCTAAGAATTTATAGGACAGTACACATCATGAGTTATGAACCTTTCCAACGGTTCAATAACAAGTAACGGATTTAAATCACACCCGCAAAAGAAAAGACTGAATCACTTTGCTACTTTCTCCGTGCAGTAAATATCAGAAAACTGTGTCCTGTGGAGAGAGAACCCACCGAGTACGCAGCCAAAAATGTCAAGTGAGGGCGTCACGGTCACTACGCCGATTAGGCTCTTCCCGGTTTTCATGATGTCTGCCGTATTTGTACCTGCTTTAACTTTGTGACCAGCAACAATTCATTTCTAATTTGAAGTTTCCTTTCTGATTTCTAATTTCAAGCCGATATTTGCTTTCAACCCTAATTTCTGTTCTCAGCCTGTGTTCCCCTTTTAGGCGGTCTGTCCGAATTGTGTGTCCCATCCAAAGAAACTGGGTCTTTCTTGAGCTCGGCGCTGTATAAAAAGTGATGGGCAACAACGGTCACTCTGTACTGTGACATCCGGAGCACCGCAAGGACGCTTGTCGTCCCAAAGACGTATTTTTACAGGACAGTGCTCCGTGCCCTCACTGTTTCCTGCAACTGATCACCGCATGGCAGTCTTAGTTATCGGGTTGCTGCAGGCCACTGGTAACTCTGGCTTCTGAGCCCTTATTGGTAATGGTGGCCACAAACAAACTTACTCTTGTTTCAATTTAAGTTAATTCCATTAAAAATCCAGCTCTTCTACATCTGATCAAGACAGAACCTGGGGAATTGTCGTCTTTCCTCCTCGGTCACGTGAAAAACCAGGTACAGGTTACCCCCACATGAGCACGGACTGAGGTGAAGGTCTGCCCGCGTCCGTGCTCACCTGCGTGGAGAAGCCCTAGCCTGGTAGGGCTCCCCTTCCTCCCTCCCAGGAGGCAACTGCCTTCCTTTCTTCCCAAGGGGCTCCGTGGCTCCGCTGGCATAGCCTAATTTAATCATTCTTAAGAAAGAAAAGAACAACGTCTCTGCATTTTCTTTAATTCTATTTGGGAGGGAATGAGGACACAGGGGCCTCCATTCTTATTTATTGCACTTATTTTATTAGGTGCTTTTCTGCAGCTAGATTGCAGGCTCTTCGAATAACTCAGCCTCTTAAGGGGAAAGAAAAAAGTAACCCGCCATCTCCTCGGAACTTCCTCAGTACGGCTGGCGCACCGTCGGAGAACCTGAGGGGCCTGGGCAGAGGGTGAGCCCCTGCCTTCCCCACACCTGCAGGCCCTCTTTCCCCGGTCCCCACACACCCATCCCAGGGCGCCCCACCCCCACCCGGCACAACCTGGCTGTGCGTTTCTGAGACTTCCCAAGCCTCTGTTCAGACTCTGTGAGCAAGGTCCCTTGTTTGCCTTGGTGCTGAGATTGCTTCACACGCCCCCTGACCTGGCAGCTGTGGCTGATTGATGATTAACTTTCCTGCCAGGTGCTGTATCAAATGCATTATCCGTAAACCTTGTAAGCGGGTTCTATTGCTCCCTTTCCACACAAGTGACTTAGTGACCTACTTAAGAGTCGAACCCAGGCTGCCTGGTTTTACCGTTGCTTGTGTCAACCCTTGGCTTCCTGCCCCGCCCCCCCGCCCCCCCCACCCCGTTCTGACTGTAAACGTGTGTTACTCCCACACTTTGGCCCCAATTTTTGTTCTGAACGGAGAAAACTCTTAGCGTTGGCCAATGCGATGAACAAGTGCCCCATGTCATCCCACCCCTGAAACAACGGAAAATTTTCAATAGCAATCAGCCTAGACGTCTGATCTTGGAGACCCGAACACCTGAACGCCTAGGGGATAAACATGCCTCCTTTTTCTCTGCCCCTGGAAGTAGCGAATCGTTCCACCTCTCTGACTCGTGTAAACACCACAGGAGACACCTAAAACTTTGTCCCCAGAGACTGCAGGAAAAATGAGGTGGGGTAGGGAGTGGGTAAGAGGGTGTTAAAACACAGCCAAATCTCGAGAAGCTACCTTACCCCAAATCTGGTCCAAACCCTGCATAAGACTGTCAAGGGCAAATATACAAATGTTCAAAGTTTTCCGCACAAATATTAGGGGAAAGTTCTGGCCGTGGAGTGGGCATCTGAGTCATGGCCGAAGTCCGGAACCAACGCTGAGGTGTCTTTTTTGTGTCTGCAGGTTCATGTATCCAAGCAGAGGTACCATTGTGCACTCGTGATGTTTTTCTGCCTGCGAAGGATCTCGCCAAAGTGACTTCGTAAAAAAGTTCTCTTCAGTTGCTTTAGAATTAGCTTTAATATCAATAGCATATTTAGGTAAAACTGAAACTTGATTCTCTCTCATTTGCTGATAGGACAGAGTTTTCTTGGACTCTTGGTCTCTTCTGGATAAGATTGTGAAAGGTTTGTTTACATTTTAGGTAATCTGTGTAGGAAACAACGATTCCGTGTTTTATGGAAGTGATTTCCTGAACTTCCCATTTTCTTTATCGGGGCTTGGATTGTTTAAGGAAACTGATTCTTCTCCATTATGATGGCTATTTTTTTTATAGCTATATAACACCCTGGATTTGCCTTTGATTTCTTTACTAGTGACTTTGGTTCAATGACTGACTAAGTATTGTCTCACCATGACCTATGAAGCTTTTTAATCGGGTGTTTTATACCTTTTGACATTTACTACAAACTTCTCCAGAATTAAATTTTAAATAAGTCTTGTTGAACTACTCCTTGAACTAATTCTTGGATTTTTAGGAGGGTCCCTGGGACATCTCAAAAGATGCACTCTCTCTTTTTTTTAGAGATAGTAAATTAATTAGGTTTATTTGATATGTTAAACTACATGGGAAGCATTGTTGAATAAGAAGTGGTACTAAACCTTCCTTTAGATTATTTTGTATAAATATATTATTTTTATTATTTATTAAATATGTTATGATACTAAATCATTAATATATTATTGACACAGTTATTAACACAAGTGTCCTGCAGAAGTGCTTGATTTTCAAGGACTTTCGTGGGAAGACTCTGACAAGTCCAGGCTTCTGATAACGAAGCTTGATCTGCCTTCATGTGGGAGGGACAATAAGGGACCTGCCAAGTGCTTCCCCATGGCCACCGGCACAGCCCACAGTATGTCACGGGTGGTAGCCCAGACCGGTCCTCCTTCCCCACGTCAGTAAAATGGGCACATTGCATGGAGGATATCCTGTTGGCACGTGAACACCTGCCTCTGCCACAGGTCCCTGAGGACTTTGCTGGAACATCTGTGAGCCAGCAGGTGGATGGTGAACCCACAGAAAATTCAAGGCCCGGGCCCTGCTGCGCCAGGCGGTTTTGGGAGTCGTGTGGTTGGTAAGATGCATGTCTTCCAGAAGCTATGGTTGGGAGGCTGCAAGCTTACCTAACCCCCCAAACAAGAAAGAGGTGCAAGGCTTTGCAGGGCCTTTGGCATTTCGGAGGACTGTACTCCCCACCGGGTGCAACGCCTCGGTCCCTTAATACCTCCTGGTAAAGATGGGGCACAGGCGGGACGGGGCATCAGACACCTGGGAGAAGGCAAGCAACTGGGGACACACCTTAAAGCCCTGGACATGTCCCAGGCAGGGCTACCATGTGAGTTAGATGTGTCCTTGACCCCAGAAGATGTGGGCTGGGCACAGTGACTCAGCAACAGAAGCGGGGAGTGCTCCCAGGAGTTTGGTCCCAGAAAGCACTCCTAGGATTCTGGGGAGAAGACAAAACAGGCATCTCATATACCCTCCGGGTGCATCAGCTCCCAGCAGACACAGAGCAAGGGATCTGGAAGGCGAGTTGTATCCAATGCGCTACAGCTGCTGCCTGAAGGTCACACGGGTCACTTCCACTCCTGTTTCACGTCCACGGCAGGGTCCGAGCACGCACTTGACACAGAAACCACGAAGGAGGTCGGGCTGTGTGCCCCCAACGCCCTCCTTCCGCTCCTTCCCCATTTCGTTGGGCTCAACCTTTATTCTATGGGGCTAACATTTACGTTCAATTTTATAACTAATTTTCCCATTTTCTTCAAATCTTAGTTCTGAATCTACATGGATTTCCTATTTTTTCCATCGCCAGTGTCTTCTGGCTGTGGCTTCTCTGTCGCCAAGGTCCTAATTTTGACTCATCTTTATTTTTCTTTTTCCCTTGCATTTCAAAATCAAATTTTTAAGACAGCCTCTTGGACTCTTCCTTGATTTATTGCATATTCATGAATTTATTTCTTTTATGCTAAAATGTCAACTTGACTGAGTATAAAAAGTCTTGAGTCATGCTTCTTTCTTCATGAGGACTTTATAAATATTATTTTACTTGTTTTTAGCATGTTAACATGCCATAGTTGAATGTTATTCATATTATTCTCTCTTGCAAGATTTCCCCCTGGATGCCATAGGATACTTTTCATTTTTTAACTGATTTAAATCTAACTTTATTTATATAAATGTTTTTTAAACATTTTATTTATTTATCTTTAGAGGGGAAGGGAAGGAGAGAGGGAGAGAGGGAGAGAAACATCAATGTGTGGTTGCCTCTTGTGCGTCCCCTGCCGGGAACTGGCCCACAACCCAGGCATGTGCCCTGACTGGGAATCGAACTGCGATCCCTTGGTTCACAGGCCTGCGCTCAATCCACTGAGTTACACCAGCCAGGGCTAAATCTAACTTTATTAAGCTTTTTAATTTACAAAATAAGATATGCTATTTTAATGTCATGGAGTGCAGAGATTTAGAAATTGTCAACAAACTTTCTATCTTCCCCTTAGCTCATCTACCTGAGCTTGTTTTTCCATTCTATTTAAAAATACAAACATTTATTGACTTATGACATAGATACAAAATGGGCCGCTGGTATGTCTAAAGAGAATTAATTTTAGAAATGTGAATACACCAATGGAAGCAGCATGTGGACAGTGAAGACAAGTCCAAGGCCAGCATTCTGGAACCCTCCTCACGCTCCCGACGGGATAGCCATTACCCTGATTCTAACAGCCAAATGTTTTTCATCTATTTTTTCACATTTTTAAAAAAATTGTTCAAGTACAGTTGTCTCTCCATTTCTGTCTATTTTTTAACAACACAGAAAGCAAAGAAGTTCTTTGGTAAATAAAATTTTTCATAGACACAGAGAAAAGTGAAAGGGAAGTTTCAGTTTACATAGTTTTTAAGAAAAGTGTTTGTTTACTGAGAATGTAACATCAATTGAAAAGAGGCATGTGTATTTTTAACGATCGCGTTGGAATCCGGTTTTGTGAGCAATTTGAAAGTAGCCCGAATTTCCACGCCTGCAAGTATCAATGACTGGACTTCCGTGGAAAGGATGTCTGCATTTTGAACCATGGCCACGCATTTAATAATACATTCTGTTCTTTACCTTAGGCTAGTGATTACAAGCCTAGTTAGCAAGGTCTTTTGCGGGGAGGGGGGAATCTTTTATTAAAGTATTAGAAACAAATAAGCATGAATCCTAACCACATAGGACCCAGGAAACCAGGGCCGAGATCACTCAATGGCAGATTCCTAGTGAACCAAAGTCCCGCCTCACTCCCCTGACTTCTAGAACCAGGGTTTGAGACACCATGTAAAGGATGTCACACACTGTCTATTCTATTGTGTCCTTCACTCAGCTTCTAATCGAGAGAGTTATTCGCACCCTGCTGGGTAAGCTGCACTTGTTTTTTTTCCCACTATTGTAGCATATTCTATCACGTGACTAAATCACAATTGATTTATTCATTCGACTGCTCCTGGGCACTGGAGTGTTTTTTTGAGCGCTACGAAGTGTGTTGCCACGGAAGATTTTTCATACCTGTTACATGTTTTTTGGTGCACATGAACTTCAGTGTTTGAAGTATATACCTAGGAATGACATGGTTGGATTGCAGGGTATGTATGCTGCCAAGAGCCGTCTGAAATAGTTGTACCAATACCCGTGCCCATCAGCAGGCAGGGAGAGACATCATTCTCCAAATCCTTCCCAACTCTCAGTGTTGTCTGATTTTTCACCTTAGTAATTTTTGGTGGGTCTGGAGTGGTAATGCACTATAGTTTGAGGTCACTTATTTAACAGGTTTACACTAGTCAACAACTTTTTAATCAAACGCATGTACAAAGACATACAGATATTTTTCCGTTCTCTCCCATTTTTCATTCAACCTTTAACACGCACGTTGTTCTGTATTACTTACATGAGGGATTACTACAGATGAAGCCCCTGCTCAGAAAATAGAACATTATCTTCACAGACTGCTTTATCCACTTTGAAATCAAACTCCTTTGCATTTTAAATGCACGGCTCATTCTCACGTGTCACGTGTCTGGTGAGCAGGGAGTCCAACGCTGTCAATCAAAGCCCCGGCTGTCTCTCTCCTGTTTGTCCGGGATTAAATTATTTTCACCCGGCTTCGACCAGCTCTCACCGAGAGGACTGCGGTGTGTGCACTCTCTCCCTTCTTGGCTGCTTCCCAGAAGTAAGATGTGGTCTATGTAGCCCCTCATTCAGGTTTCCCACCCACCAGTCTTGAGAACACCTGTGTCCACTCACACCTGCACGGGAAGTACCTTTGCTCTACTCCAGGGAGTTTGCACTCTCTCTGATCACCTGCCATTTGGGCCACTATATATATATTTACAGTTTCCTTTTCACTTTATTTTGTATTGCTTTTAGGTGTACAGCTTAGTGGTTGGACAATCGTACACTTTACATAGTGTTCCCCTTGATACGTCCAGTACGCAGCTGGGCTGCACCTGGTCATCACAGTCAGTCCTGTCCACACTCCCTGGGCTGCACCTTACACCCCTGTGGCTGGTCTGTAACTGCCCACCGGCACTTCTCAGTCCCGCCCCCTCTCTCGCTCAAATTTCTGTTTGGAGTTTGTGATTTGGGCTGTGACGGCCTCCTCGTCCCGTTGAAAATAGAGCAGTCTCTATTTTTTTATATTTCATTCTTGCTCCAGCTGGCATTACAGAGGAAAATAGATAAAAACACAGAAGCAAAGAATGCTTCATTCACGGAAACTGGGTAAAACCTCGGTCAGCAAGATATTTTCTAACTGCGTGCGTATCTTTTAAAGCCTGTCGTTGTAAAACGTTGCATTTTTCTATGCCATCAGGTGGTCGGATGCTCTGCGGTGGGTACGTAGTCGCTGCGGAGTGTGAAATCTGGGACCCGAGCGTGGAATGTGAATCCGGGCCGGTGATGCCAGCACTAACCTCCCAAAGGCAGCGCGTTTGCCCGGAAACGAAATGTGCAGTTGTCAGTCTTGTGAGGACTGATTCTGGGAGCGCGCCGGGAAAGACATTATTTATAGCGCTCCCCAGGAGACTGCTGTTGGTGGCATAAATACATCTATTAGTTCGTCACTTTTTCAAGTGCAAGTGGTAGAACTTCAGTTCAAACCATCTTGAGGAAAAGGAGAACTTGCTGATTGCTACAAGTGTCTCTGCAAAGTGCTGCCCGATTTTTTTAGTCTTTCACAAGGGCACACATTCTCCCCCCAGTTAGAAGCCACAGCAGAAAGAGCGACGCACGAAAGATTCTCCTTTCTCATCGTCTGTAATGTTGGGCCCAACTTGGGTCAAACGCCCACGCAGGGGTGCAGGGATGGATGCTGGAGCCCCAGCACCATCGACGGAAAGCTGCAGCAGGACTTTTATATGCGAGAACGAGATGTCAAGTCTAATACAATTACCTGGGATGTCCTATCTCGATATCCTGATGGCTATGCGATCCCAGAAAAGACTTTGCATTTCTACTTTAAATATGGGCAGAGTCTCCGAAGGCTCTTGTTTTCCGAAGGATTGGAAGAAAGAACAACCCAGGAGACTGGGCTATTTCTGTGACCTTTACTCTTTAGGTAGAGAATGGAAAACAAAGGACTCTGGGTATTTTCCCAGGAGCCCCAGGTGTTGCTGTCAATCCTAGTTTTAAAGGTCCTCTCTTGTTTCTGCTGGAAGTGGGCGAACTCAACCCAGCATTTCTGCAGCCGTCTTGAAGTCACAGGGAGGGCTGGCAAAGGCAGGAGAGTGAAATGCAGAGGAACCAAGTTCCTGAGGGCATCATCACCTCACCATATCCAGGTGCTCTACCTCTGAATTTTTCCATACATTAGATAACACATTTCTTTAAGTGCTTACAGAATACTGGATGAGTATTCTGTTACTAGTCACCAAGGCCATCCCAAGTTACACACCAAGACACTTAAACTCTTAGCCTTTTCTGCGTGTCCAAGTCTCCTTTTCTGAGAATTACCAATCTGCTAATGTGGGTATGTCATATTCACCTTAATATTCTTTGATGTCCCTCTTCCTGTCTCTGACCAGGTCGAGGCCTAAGAAGCCTTCCCCAGCGTCAGCATCCATATTCCACTCGATTTGACCTGTTCCCTTGGTCCTTCTTCCGGCTTTTGTAGTATCTCTAACAAGGATCTCTTTATTACTATGGAGTCATGACTAGGATCTCTGTCTTCTCCCCACTTCAATTCATTCCTGTTCATGAGCTCTCACATGACTGTACAACAAAAGACCTAGTTTCTAGTTTTCTCTTTCTAAGCCACCTGATTTCCACCAATGAACTTGGAATTAGTCCATCATCTGAGCTGATCTTCTGCAAGAGATTTTAGCAGTAAAGGAAAAATGAGGAAAAAGGGACAATCAGTGGGAAATTAAAAAAACAAAACTATTTATTATATTGACTATCTCGGTCCCCTTTGACCTGTGTTCTAGTGTAAACTATGGGTACATTATTTTTGAAGATATGCCTGAGCAAAATGGATACACCATGGAGAAATTGCAACCTTAGAGAATCTGGTAGCTAACGCCTAGGAAAATAATCTATTGATGGTTCTGGAAATTAGTGGAAAAATTCCCTTATGGCTATCAGGTCATTAACATCGAATGGCATTCAGCTTTTCTATACCACCCTGAGCAACTCGATAATTCTCCCGGGGTTTAAATCCAAGCGAACACAGGGGCTGGTGGGCATATTTCCATGTCCTCCATCCGGGGAAATGCCTCATCAAAAATGCCAGCCCTCCTATGCTCACATATCACGCATGGTGCTTCTGCAAACTAGTCAGTATTTTTCAATGTGTTTCGTATTGCTATCTGAGTAGGAAGTGGTGGAGTCTCTTCTTAATTACTGACTTGGCCATGGCATTTGCAGACTGCTTTTTGCCATATTCGTATTTTCCGCAGCCTTCAAGTTCACGTGGACACAGTGTAAAAACTGCATTACTCATTTAGCTCTGCGGCACATGTTCCGTTTGGTACATCTGAACTCAATATGGTGCATATTTCTTTTTATTTTTTTGTGCTTTGAATGTGAGTATAATTCAAGATGTTTGTTTTAATTTTAAATGCTTACATGGTCTGGCTCCTACCTGGAGAATATTTAAAATATTTTTTCGATTATCCATATTTATTATTTCCATGGGAGTTCAGAAGAATCACTGAGCACCCAGGTTTTTTTTTTTTTCTTTTTAACTTTAGTGCATTTATTTGCTTCAATTACTTTGAGGGTACATACTGCAGTTTATCTCTTAAAAGGTAACCGAAACTGTCCAGCTGGTTGTGTGAAATTTGAAAAGCCTAATTAAATTCATTAGTTGCTAAACAACCAAGACCTGTTTATATTAAGAAAAAGACTTCTTAAAATGCGCCTGCCTGCAGTTTGAAAAATACATGGAACAACAATGGGAAACTTGTGGTGAACACCATTAAAAAATATTGAGATGTATTAGTGTATTTGATCCTCGAAAAACAAGTGCTGTCATTGTTCCGCTGGCTGGAGAGGGAACCTGAGACAGAGAGTCGGCTGCCCAAAGACACGGTGACACTGGGTGCCCAGCGTCAGGACAGAACTCCTAGCTGTCCAGATGCAGAGCTTCCGCACTCGATCGCCAAAGGATATGGCTTTTTAGGTGGCAGGCCGGCTGGGCTGGGGGGCACTGGGACCAGGTGAGGGGGAGGCAAAGGGCAAGGGTTTTAGGTCAAATCATGCCCACTTCTGAAATTCAGAGCCTACCTGATAAAATAAACAGAAAACATTTTCCAAGATGGTTTGTGTGTTTGTGTGTGTTTGTAAAAAATAGGATACAACTTTTGCACCTTCGAGGCTGGAGTGATTTAGGGGTGCAAAGGCAGCTTTTATACCGAAACGAGATGCATGGTGACTCCTTTCAGAGAGCAGGTGTCCCGTCCAAGTGCCGAAGTGCTGGGCCATCACTCATAACATAACACCTGTTAGCTGTCAGCCTCTCCAATAACATATCTGTTGCTTTAACGATGTCTCTTATTTTCTCTGATCTTGTTCTTTTCCGGAAGGTTAAATTCAGAAAGTTCAACTGAGGCAAAACAACCATGTTTATTAATTTCTTCTTCTTTCTCGGTCCCTACCTATGAGTACTTAACAGCTTGTCATTAATATCAATAGCTGTATTTTTCCATTTTACTCTAGTTTTTATGTGGCATCAGAAAAATATATGGCCAACACTCAAAGTTTCAATAACTTATGCCTTCGAACTGCACAAATCAAGATCGCAATGGACACAGAACTACCATTTAATACCTGAAGTGATGTGCTATTTGTAAAGAAATAGAAACCCAAGTTTGGCATATATAGGTAGTATCATTAATATTTATGACATCACACTATAGGTAAAGAAAATATATGAATGGCAAGGATCTTAGGTTTTCATACACACCAGTGATCTCAGTGTATCTAACATAATTCTGTATAAAAAATGTGTGAGATTTTTCTAATTTCCTAATGTGTTGTTATCCGCTATGTTTATGCCATCTTACTATTTGCGATGAGAAGTGTCAGCTTATAGCCTTGGGACATTGCCTAATGCTGAGGAAGATTGGACTTTCGTATCATTCACACTGAAAGGGCTACTGAGTAATTTATTTTAGTTCCCTGTTGCCTCAGCTGAATCATCTGCAAAGAGAGAGAAATATTTATCCTATTAATATAACATATTGCCACATTATTAAACAAATGAGTCTGTCCTGGACAGCCAGTGACAGCCCACGATGAGTTGTTGATGTATTACAGCAATAATACAGCAATCATACAGAAATCACCTCACGTTTTTCTCCCGGGAAATTAAATTTCTACACTGGAGGAATCAATAAAAGTTAATGACAATATTTCATGCAAGTAAAACCACCTCAGTTGCTACGACCACACCCTACATGTGTTTTCCGTCCGGCAAGTGCTACTGTCCGTCTCGAATCAAACCCTGAACGAGCGGGGACAGTTGGACCTCCACACAAGGGCTGTCACAAACGCTCTGGGAATCTGCACCTCTGACTACCGCACGACACGGACATGTCACGCCTACACGCACACATTAAAAAACCATGTCTCTATGTCCAATGTGCTTTTCCCACACTGGGACTGAAAAAGCCGGGGAAGTATTTGAACAAAGTGCTTTCCCTTCCTCCACCTCTCCTTGCTTCCCTTTCCTGGTTTCCATCACTGGGCAAACTCTGCTTTCGAGTCCCGGCTCTACACCAGGTGCTGTTCTGTGGGCTCCCGTCAACAAGACGCTGGGCTCGTGGAGCTGATATCTGAGGACGAGAGGCAGAGCAAGGAAAAGGCGAAGATGAGTCCGATCCATGAGAGGGTGAGGACCATCTTCAAAAGCTAATTACCATGGGCGCCACAATAGTTTTCTGGAATGGGCAGTGGGTGGGTGACATCTTTGTGCTGGGTGCTCAGGAAAGTCTTCTCTGATGAGGCACGTGGTCAGCCAGCCCCAGGGGTAGGGAGGGAGGAGACTTCTGGGAAAACACTCAGGTGGTGGGCAGTCCTGCAGGTGGAAAAGCAGGGGACTGAGCACATCAGGAGGAGAGTGACATGACGATTTTCTAACTATTTTATGATTCAGCGTACCACTCAGTAAACACAAACGTGCCCTAGATATTGACCATAAATTTCCTTTCTCAGCTGGTTTGGGAAGCGTGTACACGTTGGAGTGAGAAAATCGGGGTGTTGAATCTTGGCTGAGCACCCTGCAGCGGGGAGGTATCATCGGAACCTAAGCTTTTCGTCTTTCAAATTTGGATGCTATTTTTCAAAATTATTGCAAATCTTCTGATGCAGTACCTGGCACATACTGGTCCCTCACTCTGCTGCTATTAATATTCGAACACTTGTATGTTCTCATGTTTGAAGAGTGATAGTCATTCCATCCACACACGCAGCTTCCCAGGAGCTCACCGTTTCGTGGTTGCTCATCCACCAGTCGACGAAAACCATGAAAAAGAAAAAGGGGTGCTTGCCATTCCTGCTTTAGCAGGTTGGACAGGGGTCAGGGCACAGGTGTGCTCTGTCTAAGGTGTCAGTGAGCAGGATTTGGGACACCGGCAACCAGCGGGTGGGAGGATCCAAGATAACACTGCCGTTTTCCAAGCCTTCTGGAGATTCCCCTCCCTGGTGCATGTGTTTTGCAGGCAGAAGAATAACACACAGGCAATTCCTGGGTTACCGGAAGAGAATGGGCTTCAGAGTTTTGGAGGCACATTTGGCCCTGAAGAATTCTCCCATTGGCTCTGTGTTCTCCCTCTCAAAATGCGGTCAAAGTGGGGAGAGAGAGAAGCAGCTACATGCAGACACATGCCGCCATTAAGAACAACTTGAAGATGGGCATCCGGAGAGAGCGAGGAGCAGAGGGAAGGGCGAGGAGGAACAGGACAGAGGGCATTGCTATCAACAAAGCGAACCTGCCTCTGGACAGGTTTCCACCGCCAGGTGTGCATCCTTGCTTCTCCGCTCAGGCCCGCGCTATCTGTAGGGCCCCGGAAAGAGCTGGACATGTTGGTCGCTTGTCTTCACGACTGGAAAATCCATCAGTCTCCACATGGCCTACTTCTTACCTGTGCCTTTTTTTTTGGGGGGGGGTGTGAGTAGAAGGTGATATTCTGCTGTTTCACCTTCTTTGTTCACTGTACCCCCCTTTCACTGTTGGTGAAATAAAAATGGCTTTGCTCATGCAGCGAGACATGGTAAGAAAGTAGGGCAGGTTTTGCTACCTTTTTCTACCTGTAGATGCTGAGGAGGGGCCTCAGGAATGCCACCCAGGGAGGTATGAAACTATAATGGACAGAACTAAGTTTAAAATTGTTTCTAAAAGTCCATTGTCATGTTACAGTGGAATGAAAGCTTTCCCGCACACGGAGAGAACAAGAGTCTATGAAATAGGATGTTAAAAGAGCACAGTGGAAAAAGAAAGCCAAGATTTAAAAAGTGGAAAGTGGAAAACATATTTTAACAGCAGGCAGTGACTTGGGAAAAAAGCATAAAAGTGTAGTGCAGAAAGGCAGGTGGGAGGACTGAAAGTCAAGTAGTGACAAAAATCAAAAAGTCTGCCTGCAGAAAGTTGAAAAATATGTAAAGGTGAGCAAAAGGTTCTTCCAATTATAAATTTGTTTCAATGCCCAAATATTGCTAGATTTTAACAATGGCAGGAGAGTATTTCTTATGTGGCACTATTTCTTTAATTTTTTAGATTTCTAAGCGTAAAGTTTTCCACGCGGGCAATGATTTTAAGCCACACAGAAATGAGTGCATCATTAACGCAGAAGGCTCCGTGCAGCTTGGCCTGTTCACGTCCTTTGTCCCATCTGTATCCTGTTGGCTGAGCAGGCTTTTACTTATTGCTTCATTTTTTTTGCTTCGTAATTGTTATCTGGACTCTTGGAGGTGAAATAATTAAGATGGCCATGAAAGTTAAAAATAAGGGCACACTGCTTTTTTCTACCTAAAACGTGACGTGGCCTCCCCTCCAACTTTGCGTATCTCAGCGCCTAACACTCCGCAGCTAGGTTTTTTTAACTGCCTTGCTTCTGAGTTGTTTGCTGATATTTAAACATATGAAAGCAGATGATCTTAATAGAAATAAAACTGTTAAGTGTTAACCTGGGACGTTTAAAAGGCAAACTTCACAGCACTATCGTAGCAAACGGAATACAAGGGCCAGAATGTACACCTGATGTTTGGTCTTTTCCCCTCGTGCATTATCATCAGTGTGGTGATAGAGTTGTCTCATGTGGCAAAGCGATCCCGTGCGGTTATGGAAAAGATGCATAAACGCATACACAACTCTGGAGCTACGGTAAATGTGAAAAAGTAGTAACATCCTAGGTCTAAAAGCTTTGAGTACGTGTCCACGAAAATGAAGAAAAATGCCATTGTTCGTAGGGCGGGCCAGATAGAAGAGCACAGGGGAAAACACAAGGAGGAATGAGGTGTTCCCAGGAGGAAGGCATCAGCACTGGCCTGGACGAAGCAGGAAGCCGAGGGGAGGTGCCGGCCCTGGAGCAGGTCTGGAGGAGCAGGTAGGATTTTGAAGACAGAGACAATAGGGTGCGGACTATTTATGGTGTTCCCCGGTGACGCTTCAGGTTCAGTTACTCATCCTATTTTAACTAACAGCACCTCGTTGCTGATCTCTCCTTGTAGTTCTGCTTTTCTGTACAACCCCCCACTGCATGACCTCACTAAGGATTAATCACATGAAGTTCATTGTCTTCTGGATGAACCAAATCGTTTTTCAAATCACGTTGCCAGGACTATTCGGCTTGCTCAGGCTTTCTTCCCTTCCCTGAAACGGGAGCAAAGGAACAGGGGGGCTTTGCTCAATTTCAGTCTCTCTTCAGCCCGCCACGAACGCGTGCATCCCAGGTGTTCCCACATCTCTTTGTAAGTGGTCCGATCTCTGAGTCTCGGGCTGTATCACTTCATCAGCAATCGGGTTCCTGCAGGCACACTAGGGGATTCTGAAGGGCGCGGACCATGTTAAGGGTTCCCCATATCCTCAGATGGGATGCCGTCACTGTCTGTATAGAGTGTGATCAGTTCTTGGTGCAAATGGAACTACAGCTCCCGTATCCACAGCGAGGCTGCAGGGGAAGCCGCCGTTGGTGCTGGACCACCAGCTCTCGGGTTACCTCCTTGCTCTGGCTGAGTGGACCACTCCTGGGAGCCTCCCCAGGGCTGGGGCGGGGCACCTGCAAGCCCACAGCGCCGGGAGGAGCCTCAGCAACAGACCTGGACCAGTATCTGGTCCTCGACGTTTCAGGGAGCAACCCCGGTCCTCCTTCACCTGTTTCCCTTCTGCGGCCGGAGGAGTGCCTTCCTCCATTTCCAGGATCAGGGAAACACCTCCCATTCTTGCAGATGGCAAGAAAAAAATAAAAGGGACTTTCCTGGGGCTGGAGCGGGGATTCCCTCCGCAGGGACGTGTGTGTTGCAGCCCGCCTACCCAGCTGAAGGCGTGCAAAGCCCAAGGGCTTGGGAGCACCTTGGACACGCCAAGCGTCCCGCGGCCCCTGCCCGGTGAAGGTCTGGAGCCCGCGAATCCGCTAATTTAGCGCGCCCTTATTGGTCATCCCCAAGGCCCTCCGCGCGTCACCATGTTATGCAAATGAGGGGGCGTCTCATTGCTCCGAAGGTGCCTGCGGGGAGCCTGGGCGGCTTTGGGGACCCAGGCCCAGAGTCCCGCGCCTGGTGCACCTGCTGCCTTTCGGGGAAACGGTCCAGCACCACGCGGCGCACACTCCCACCAAATCCCCTCTCTCCAGGCACCCCCCTCCAAGTTACTTTTGCATTCCCGCCTCCCCCGAGTCCTGGGGAACCAGAGGCGGTGCCGAGCCCGGGGGCGGTTCCTTGGCAGCGGAGATTCTGGTCGGAGCCAGACTTTTGCTCCTGGGCTGGGTTTGCATCATCCCCATCACACTCCGGAGGGAGAGAGGAGCCAGCCCCCTGCAGCCGGGGCTTCCGGCTCCCAGCGGACCCTCCCCCTCCGGGCCCCTTCCCCCGCCCCGCGCTGTCCCTCTCCAGGCCACGCGTCTCAGTCGTCCCCTCCCGCTGCTCCCCAACATCCGCTGTCTGCCTCCCTCCTCTCCTCCGGTGGTCTGTGTCCCCGACTCTTGGAGGAGGGATGGTCGATTTGGAGAGCGAAGTACCCCCTCTGCCTCCCAGGTACAGGTTTCGGGATCTGCTGCTAGGGGACCAAGGATGGCAGAATGACGACAGGTGAGTGATGATGTGGGGCAGGGTGGTTCCCTCCGCACAGCTGGAGCGGAGACGGTGGGGAACCTGAGGGGGGGCGGCGGGAGGGGAGGCCACCGGAGCCAGGGGTGGGGAGCCAGCAGAAGGGACTCTGGTCTGTCTCTCCATTTTGACTCCATGGAAACATTGTCACAGACAAGGAACTCCTTCCCTTTCCACCTTCCTGTCCCTGCAACGGATTTGTTGCCTTTACGTGATGCTTATTCTTGTCCGCGTGTGTTTCCCTAGGGTGTGTATGAGGCTGGTATCCGAGGCAGGAAAATCCGAATGGCACGCAGTCTCGGTGCGGGTGTTCCTTCCCCCCTTAGGTGTTGGTAACCACGTTCGCAGATGGGTTCAGGTGGACTGGGGGGGGGGCTGCACAGGAGAAACTTAAATCTCCTGCACCCATGCAGTTAGCCAGCGCTACCCTGAGCAGGGGTGACCTGCCACCAGGTATTTTATGCTTTGTAAACATTCCGAGTTGCAGGTGAACGGCTGATTTAAATATGTAACAGGTGGTTCCTGATCACGACAGCCTTTGCCATAGGAAAGACTCACTTTGACCAGGCAGCTGTGACTGTTATTAGTGATAGTGATCATGGCGTTTGCAGAGAATGGTCTGTCCTTCTCACAGTCGAGGTATTTTTAACCTAAATAGCATGTGTGTCACAAAATTAAGATAACTGTCAAAACTGGAATATTCATTCTTAGCAAAATATTGCTCACGTGATTTTTCTACAGCGTCACTGCTTTGCCTGAACTTCTGAAATTCCTCCTGCTACCTTGGTCTCATGATTAGACAAGCACATTTCCTGTTTCATTGAATTTGGTATTTTCTGGAGTGGTCATTTCACGTAGCACATGCTACATGTCCTTGTTTTGAAATAATATGCGAACTAGGCTCTCCATTCAGTTGAAATGTTTCCTTGGAGTTCACTTTGATATTGACGTTTTATTTTAATTACAGAAAAGATCCATTATTGGTCTGATTCAAAAATCTCTTCACTCACCCTTGGGAGGTCCCTTCCTTCTTTTCCTCATCATCTCAGCTCCAATACCAACTCCTGTCCCTACACACGGGGGATTATAGCTTGTGCATCAATGACTGATTCTTGTTTGGTCTCCTATCAGTAGTTTAAAGGGATACAGGTGTTTTGCAGACAGGAAAAGTTCAACTCTATCTATCTCTTCTTTTTAGGCAAAAACGTGTGTGTGTGCATGAGTGTGTGTGTGTGTGTGTGTGTGTGTGTTTAAGATGAAAAGAATGGGTTTCTTTCTTTAAATTTCTTTAAATTGGAAAGAACCAATTTACCAGGAGGCTTGAAAAGAAAGGTGTGCTGGTTGAAAGAAGAGGGGAAAGGAAAGAATAATTAAACACACACACATGCTAGTGGACATAGAGATACATTGTATCAGCCTCCCGATGCATTGTATCACCCTCCCGATACCTTGTATCAGCTTCCTGATACATTGTATCAGCCTGCTTAAATGGCTTCTCAAGTGCAGTGCTCAAGGTGATTGGTTCTTTGTTACCTGAGGACCTGAGGTTCATCATGTAGAACAGAAATCCTCTCTTCTGTGTAGAAAGTTGGGGGGGGCGGTGCTCAGCACACACAGAGGACGTACTGGTGGGAGTGTTTTTGCTTTTTAATGTTGTAGCCAAGATATTATTACTCATGTGGTTTGCTTTCAACTTCCTGAGGACACTGCAGATATGTGTCAGTAACTAAGAATTGTAGTCAGCTGAATGCTACCTACAAGAGTCGCTGCTATGTTGTAAAACAAGTTTTGCACATTTATTTATAATATATATTATGATAAAGATTATGCTAGCCCAAATTTATCTTAAAGATTGGCCATGTTTACTGTTAAAAATGAGGTGTTAAACATTTAGGTTGCTCATCTATTCATAAAGATTAGACAAATTTTGTGGCTTTATGAAAACTTAATAATTAGTTCTGGTCCATTTGTTGTCCATCTTTGAAGACAAGAGGCTTTGACTGATCGGGACCCAGGACCTTTGTTTATTTCTTCATTCACTGAGTGACTTTGGGCAAGTCATTCAGTCATAATAGATTCAGCCATAGTAGTTCGGTGAGGTTCAAGGCTATCAGTCAGCACTAAGTACTGGCTGGTGCTGCGTGTGATATATTTATATTTGTATCTATATATCCACACACATGTGTATGCATGTGTATTCATGTAAATGTATGTTAACTTATGCTATATGTTATCTCAGTTAGGCTTCAACACTCTCTGAATAGTGGGCAATTATTTTAAGGAGTAGGCCATTAAGTTTCCCAGAAATCGAACATTTGTCTTGGTAACCTGTCTTATAAATGTAAAGGTGGCCCCTGGGCTCCGTTCTGTGCCGCTCAGATTCCTGAGGAAGCTCTGAAGTTCTTCCACTGAATGAACTGGAACTGATAAGAATCACTTTCCAGCATTGAGCATGGTTTAGCTGCTCATTAAGTGTCGATTCCCTTCTCCTGAGCTGCAGTTTGCAATTCTCTTTTAGTTTTCTCCAGAATCCGAAATTGAGAGGCGGTGAGTAAAGCCGCCTCCTTTGTGTGCACGGTGGACACAGTGCCTCTTCGCACCGAAGTCCGAGGGGCCAGGTGAGTCTGCTCCGCTCTCTTCAAGGCCTCCATCCCCAGAGTCCAGGAGGGAGCCCTCTTTCCTGGAGGAGCAGGTAGACAGTGTCCACCCACAGGTACCTGGGGTGCTCTGCCCCTATTCCCTAGGCTGTTTTCTAGACACCCTCCCCCTGAGGTTTTTGTTTCTGTCTTTGTTCCTCTTCCCCTGGCCTTGGGGTGCACCGCAGTGCCACCCGGCAAGCAGGGTTGTGACAGGAAGTCCCTTTGTCCTGGGCTGGCATGACTCCGAGGCGTGTTCTGCTCGGGCCCTGTGGGGCTGAGCTCCACTTGCCCACACTGGTAACTGGCTGATATTGTGAACTTTCTTGGCTTCCTTTCCGTCGTTCCCCTATTGGTGTTTTCCGGATCATTCCCCAAACACACCTACACGCCTATCCTGGCAAGATCTGCTCCTGGGAGAATCTGAACCCAGGTGGCGTGGTCTCCAGAGTCACATCTAAGAGATGATGGTGGAAGAGATGCCCGGGAAGTGGGCCTCTCTACCTTGCTTTCCACGTTAAGGATTTTCCAGTCAGTCTCAGTAGGGCTTGGGGGACTGGCATGGGAAGTGGGGGAGGCCTTTGACCGATGTGGGGGAGGTGCTGTTAAGGAGCCCACCTCGGTGGCTTCTCAGGACGCAGGCAGCGTGTACGGACTCCGCACCCGAGAGCCTTTGTGAGCTAACCTTGCATAGCGGGTCCGCTGGAGTTTCCTTTGCAGCACCTCTTGTCCGGGAAACACCCACACATAGTGCACAGAGTACAGTCACGTGGCGGGTAATAACATTTCGGGCAACTGCAGTCCGCACACCTATGGTGGTCCCCTGAGATTATCACGGAGCGGAAGAATCCTTTCACCCAGGGACGCTGTGGAGGTCCGACCGCCCCAGCACAGCGCGTGTCGGGGAAGTGCAGCACACCTGCAACCGGGTACAGCCCATGATGCTTGATCATGGCAATAAATGACTGTTACTGGTGTGTGTATTGGCTACCCTGTACTTTTTATTGTTATTCTAGGGGGTCCTCTTTCTACTTAAAATCGTTGGCTCCGAAGGTCTGCCGGGGTCTGCCAGCCGCGGCCTCCTGTATCTCGGGTGTGCCGAGTCCCCACAGGGCATCAGTTTCCCTGGGGCTTGGTTTGGTCTCCCGTTGTTTGTGCAGTGACCGGCTGCGCAGGCGCGTGCAGCCCGGGAGCACCAGGCCGTGCCTTACAGCCTGGGTGTGCAATAGGCTAGACCCTCTAGGTTTGCGTAAGCTCACTCTGTGATGTTCGCACGAGAAAATCACCTCATGATGCGTTCCTCAGCATGTGTATCCTTTGTGAAGTGGGCGTGGCTATATATAATGTAGATGTAACGGAGCCATGCTCTGCATGAAATACAGCATGCATATGTAATATACGCATAAGGTATATGTCAGTGCCCTCCTTACGAATTACCCCCCCTTCGTGTGCGTCCCGATATCTGTTTCTGCCGTAGGGTGAGGGAACAGACGCGGTGTGCACGTAGCTTAGCACACGAGTGACGTTAGTCCAGGGACCCATGCGATAAACCCGAGAGTTGCTAAATGACAACAATGCTAATGCCTTAGAGATGTCTGCTGTATATACGATGCACGTTTATGTCTTCGGTATCCTGAATAAAACGCACACATCTCATGCAAATGGTTCGCACAGCATTTCTTTAGTCGTCATTTACCCCTGCGGCTGGTCTCTGAGTGCGTGCTGCATCGCAGGGCCTTACTGAGTTAGGTTCTGGGAAAAGATATAAGTAAGACTACGAGACGGTGCTTGCCCAGGGGGTATTCACACAGACCAGTACAGGTGCATTCCCCGCCCCCCGAATATTGACGATATTTTGTTATGGGGATGGCTTTGCAAAATTTCCGTTTTAAAACTGTCCAAAAGATCATGCACTCTTGTAAAGCGGATCATGAGGGTTTGCTTGAAATGCATTAGCGTTGGATCAAAGTATTCGGTATATTTTGAATGCAACGTTTAAAACAGTTGGTCCCTCCAAAGTTGCTCCGAGATTTGGCGCTGAATGACCAGAGGCGAACGGAACTGGCTGTCTAAGGAAGCCGTACTGCAATCCGGAGAATTGCTGTTGTGTTGGAATCCCATGAGCCTGGGCTCCGGGTGCCCACCGGGCGACAGCTGTCTGTTTTAATCGTTCTAAGATTCATACAACCATAAAGGTTTAGAACATTCTCCTGAAGCCAGAGATGGCGACGGCCAGGTTTGAAATGCCTTCAGACAGTGAGAGCAAAGCCTTTCATGTCTGCCACGGAGCCTTAGACATTTTGAAGTCGGGAACACGATGTACCTGATGTGGCTGAATTGTCGCCACGGCGGATAAGTTGCTGTTCATGGACAGTTCTCCGTGGCAGTCATGGAGAAGTAGGCCATTTACTTAATTAACACCATTTTAGTTTTCAAGGATGTGTTCAGTTGTTCCGACTCCATTAATTTCAAATACATCTTTCATATTTTATGGGCAGTGTTTAGAAGCAATGCAAGCCAGTCGCCCTAATGCAATGCATTGCAGCAACTAAAAACATAACAGGACTTGAACAGAGTACAATCCAATCAATTAATGGTTTAAGGGGTTTTTATAAAATTAATGTTTAGATAGTTGTTGGAGTATGTGCAATTTTAGATTTCTTACAATTCAGTGATACGACTTTATAAAATTAAATTACATTGGAAGAATAGGTTTTGGATTGGCAGATGACACATTTATATAATTCACCAATTTTATCACCCTTGTTCAATTACATATTGTTTTGAAAAGTAGCCACTTAATGTAAATGACTTATTATAAGTTCAGGTCAGAAAAGAATGAAGTGTTATTTTTACTGTGTATTTATATTGCAAATTCAACCATGCATGTGCAATACCTAGAAAAAAGGATTTGAGCATTTACTGTTAGAAAGAGAATCCAGACAAGCTGTGTTTCTCAGTACTAGCTATTGTATTCAAGAAAATCTCCACAAATAAGGCCAAAAGTTACCTACTTTTGAATTATGTAATAATTATCAAGAATTCAAATTTTAGTATCTAATGTAAAAATACCTTGACTGGCTCTTATAAATAAAACCGAAATATAGCTTTTCAAGTTACTTAAGAGTTTGCTTTTAAAGTTCAGTTCCATTTACTCATTCTGATATATCCACTTTCTGAATATGGTTATGCATTAGCAAAAGCTCTTCTGTGAATAAAACACTTTTAACATTTCAAAGTACCTCTACATATAATATGTCTTGGGTAAGGGAGGTTGGAATGTAGTAATTTAATTTTCCATATAAGGTATTTGACATTTTAGATTAAACTTTCTACTAACCAGTTTTTCTATAGCAGCTTCAAGTAGTCTTGAAGATGGGTACAAAAACAACTCCCCACGTGGATGACCAAGGGAATGGTTTTAGCCAACTTGTTTTTATTCAAATCAGCATCCTTTATCTCTTCTCTCTTACTCATGTAATTCAACTTCTACAAAAATAGATTTGAAACGCTGTGTGAGAAATGATACAAATGAAGGTTAAACACTCAGAGCTTGGACTTCATTATTGGTACAAAAAACAATTAGACTAACAGTGTAGTGAGTTGAATATGCACCTGTAGCCAGGCCACGATTTTTTTCTCTTTGCTGTTGTTAATGGTGAATGCGATGCTTTTATTGGCTTTTTCAAATCATGTTCTTGTTTATTACAATGCTTTATATGTTCATAAATCATTTTGTCATTGATGGTTCATTAGCTTTTATTAGTGTATTTATGAGTTATCAGTGTTGACTTCTGTTGTCTAAGTTACCTTTAGTAAATGAAGCAAAAAGCAATATTTTTTCCGCAGTGAAATTTACCCAGGTGCTTTATGTATTTATAGTTTGAAATTAAACTGATGTGGCCTCTTCTGTGCAATATTTATCGCATACCTTCAATCAAGATGTTTTTTAACTCATGCTTTTCCTGAGTATTAAATTGCCAGTTAAAAATTTCTCTATAGAAGTAAGCAAAACAATAGGCAATGATCCAGAAAGACAGTTCCTTTTAGTCGTTGACAATCCTGTACTAGATAGAGGATTTTTTTTTTTTATGGGCCATGGGGAAAAATGATTTTGTTCTCAAGGACCTCAATCATCAGATAGCAATCAAGTTGCAATTTAAGAGAATGGGAGGGGAGGAAGGGACGGCCCCTGGAACGCTGACAGAAATCTCATCTCCAGTACAGATCCAAAACTGGTTAGTGGGGGCCACACAATACGGAATACAAGTGAAGGCGGGGGGCGGGAGGCCCTTCTCACGTGGCTTTGCCCAGGTCAGGAGGACTGGTGAGCAGGGCCCGCAGCTCTCTCCTGGTACAACAAGCGATAGTGTCATGTAAGGTCCTTAAACTTGTAAGCAAACAACTAAACTTCATAAACAAACAGATGATAAAGACTGAATATAGGTACATAGTTTACTCTTCCAGGTAAATAAAATATAAAATACTGTCAATCTATCCAACATTTGATTATTAGCCATATTAAGTATTTATACCTAATACCTATTTATAAGTCATGATTATTGGGCTTCATTCGAATTCACGGAGACACCAAGAAGTTTGCCACGTGCTATGACCGTGAGCTGGACGTTCTCAGCCGAACCTCGCAGTTAGTTTTCCATTGCCTGAAACAACCATGCGTATTTTCAGCTTTCCCAGAACCGAGTGTTGTGCTGCTGCGGTTTTCGCCGTTGCGCACGCAGGTGTCCCAGAACACGTGCCGCGCTGCCTGGGGGCCCTGCAGGCCGCCACCTCCCACCATCCTCCACTTCAAAGCTTTGTTCCTGGCATCTGGCCTCCTCATTTGGCCCAGCATCTGGGTTTCAGGTGACCCTGAGCCACGGAGATGTTTGATTGCTTGCGGCACATAAATAAAAGCCCAGGCTCCTTGGAGGCAAGAGAACACGGTGAAAATGTCATTGGATCCTTCGTCTCTGACGATCTGGGAGCGCAAGAGAGGCTTCGAGATTTCTGACCCTGACTCCTCAAGAACGAGATGCAGCTGGAACGGGCCCTTAAACCGAATCTGAGATGTAAAGTGCAATTTCAAGGGAAGGAAGAACCACTGCACATGCTTGGAAAAATAAATCTCCCGTGTCAACCAGATCAGAGGACCGGCCCTATGAGATTTATTCGTCTCCTCCGGCGGGAAGGGGAGGTGGGTTGAGAGCTGGGGAATGAAGAGTTAGACCAGAGGCTGGAAAGCCCTCGTTGCCTGAAAGGAACAGGGGTGACATGGCCCTGGTTTGGGGGAGAAGAGAACCCACATAAAAGCGAGACCACAGACAGTAAGATTTTTCTCCACAATATTGTCTTGGATCGATCACATTTATCCGGAATTTTTTTTTTTTTTTTTTTTTTACAAATGGAAGCATTGCAAGAAAGTAGAAATGAACCCAGATTGTCAAGCCTGGCTGGTGTTTAAGGACAGTGGTTGGCAGCAAGCCCCCCAATCTTCGCCTGCCTGGTGTGCAGAGCCTTACCTGGGCCTGTCTTTGGAACCGCGCTACGGTACCCTCAACACTCAGCGATTACGCCACGACTTCCCAGATAGCCCACCCCCTCTGTGTGCGCATTCCTTGAACTCAGAGTTGCGTAATTTCCAATTTTCACACTATGTAAATTTATATGTAAGAAATGGGTGCTGGATACGAAGCCCCAAAACAGTGCATGTAGGAAATAAAGTCTTTGGCTCTGGCTGGTGAGGCTCAATGGATTGAGCACCAGCCTGTGAACCAGGGGGTTGCCAGTTTGATTACTGGTCTAGGGCACATGCCTGGGTTGCGGGCTGGGTCCCAGTTGGGGGCGCGTGAGAGGCAACCACACACTGATATTTCTCTCCCTCTCTTTCTCCCATCCTTCCCTTCTTTAAAAATAAATAAATATTTAAAAAATTATTAAAAAAGAAATAAGGGGTTGCTTGTTCTCGGCTTTCCAGCGCTGGGCTTGGTGCAGAATCACGGCGATGAATTGTAATTAGCAGGCACACTGAGCCCGTCTTGTAAATCAGCGTGTGAACGAGGATAAAGGCGGATGGCCGCATTTCAACCTCCTGGAACCAGCCATGGGAAAACTTGTGGACTGTCCACGTATTGCAAACAGTCAGGTGTTGGCAGTGGGACCAGATGTGTGGTTTCATCACGGACAGCCTGCTGTCTCAGCTCTGTCACAGTGGAAATGCCTCAGAGTCTCCCAGGATTTAGGGTGATCAGTGAGCTGGGCGAGTACCATGGAGAGTGATGGCAATGACTTGTGTCACTGTCACGCCGCGTGGTGAGGACATAGGCTGTTTCACCTGTTTCTATGGAACATACACAAGCTAACATGGTAGTGGATGATGATACTGCATGTAGCGCATGTCTTAAAGCCAGCGAACATTCACCAAGAGCTTAATACATGCGGCGCATCGCTCCAGGCATGTGACCCCAGCATTGTTTCATGTTATCTGCATGCCAGCTCCGAGGAATTCTGTTATTTCCCTCTTTTTACAGATGAATGACCCGGGGTACAGAAATATGTAACTCGTTCCAAGTTCCATAGTTAAATAGGTAGACTCAGAATCTAACCATTGTGCCTACCAACTGCGTTTATAACACGGACGAATGGGACTGGATGCTGTTCGAGAAGAGAAGGAACGAAAGGCCACCTGGTGGGAATGCTTTTGGAGGCAGGGAAGTCCCAGGGCCTCTGCCTCCCTCTCAGCCGATGTGACAGTGACAACTCAAAGGGACAGGCATGGAGTTTGGGAGTTGGTAATATTTTGGGGGAGGAAATGGTTTTCCCCTTTAGATGCAGGGCATTGTTCTTCTGACACTTTGGCGTGAGTGGATGGAAATAGGAAATTAGTAAAACAACTGAAGTAGAGATTTTATCTACCTACCTATCTACCTACGTATCTCTGTGTCTGGCTATGTATCCATGCATCTACCTACCTACCTACCTACACCAGAGCATGTACGGAATCAAACAATCCTTATGTAAGATCCTACAAGTAACTTACCAAGATTCTTAAAATGATGCTTTGGCCAGGGACATCCATTTCACTAGCTCTTGGCTATGATAGTTAACACACAACAATTATCTCTTGCTATGACTGGTTTTTACCCTCATGTTTCTTAGTAAAACTTCAGGGATTCCTACTTATATTCCCCTAAGGTGTTTGAACCTGTGTGAAACACTTTTTTTCTCAGCTATGGGACTGGTGCTAATGAAAACTATCTTGCAGAGAGATTATGAGATTTAAACATGGTAATGTGAAGTAACTCTTTTGAGGGTTTAACACTTAGCCCTACCTGTTAGTATGTTTGCCCTGCTGCAAAGGTTTGCAGTGGTTCACGTAAATGTGTGTGATGGCATGACATAAAGAAATAAGTAGCAAACACAGCAGAACAAAACGTCCTGGGGGAGGAACCATATGAGGTGTAGAGATGGTCACACCCACTGTGGTGGACTCCACAAGCCCCTCTAGAATCACCAAAATGGACCACAGGGTGAGCCAGAGCAAAGAAGACTCAGCCAGTCGCAAAGATGAGAAAGAAACTGGTCGTTCAGGAGAAATTCAGCTTTCCCTGGCACTCAGTTGGAAAGGACGTCACTCCCATGGACCAGCCATTTGTGTACAACATGTTCACCCACTGTCCCCTCACAAATCACAGCAAGTTTCCGAAGACGTTCGCGACCAACGCTGCCAGGTGCTGAGATAACTAGAAAGAATTGTTCACTTCAGGTAGATCCACGGGGCACCTGCAATGTACTTCAGAATATCCCAAGCAAAAAAAGCGTGCCTGAGGATACTGATGGATCAGGACTTGCATGTAACCTTCCTTAAAAGAAATTATGTAGGTGACTTTGACTAACAATTAATAATGGAAAAGTTGAGAGTTTGAGTCTGTTTTGAACCTGATGTACACATACAGTCGACAGAGGCCAAGACAGAGGCTGTGTGTTTGTGGATGACCTACAAGGGGTGTAACCCAACACACACCTCCTCCTGGGTATGCTCACCTCCTCGCTGGTACTGGCTGGGTTAATGCACTTATTTCCTTTCCCCACAGATGCCAAAAGCAAATATCACATGATTAAACAGTCTATTAAGACCATAAGCATCCTGGATTTAATAATCTATGTGGCCCTATATCCTTCTACATACAAAGTGATATATTCAATGCATTAAGCGCTATATTATTGCAGACTTCTCGTTGCTAAGTAATGGATATGAGACATAGACCCTTGAACAAGAACATCTTTTCAAATCACCTACCACCACTGATACCACTAGAATCCTCCCAAATTCTCCATTTCAAAACTTGACAGTAGTTTTGTACTGCTTTTATCAGCTTGCCTTCCAAAATTTTTTTTTAAAAAGACTTTATTTACTTATTTATTATTTGAGAGGGGAAGGGAGGGAGAAAAACATCAATGTGTGAGAGAAATATGGATCAGTTAGCTCTCACATGACCTCAACTGGGGACCTGGCCCCAAACCCAGGCGTGTGCCCTGACTGGGGATTGAACCCGTGACTTTTAGATTTGCAGGCCGGCGGCACTCAATCCACTGAGCCACACCAGCCAGGGCTCCTAATGAGTTTTTGATCGTTCCGTATTCTATTTCAGTAGGATTTCACTTCTTACTGAAGTCACGGCCGCGCTCGCTAGCCTGCCTCCGGGTCCCAGGTCCGTGCCCTGCACTCCATCCGCGATGATCTCCCACGGCCGACCCCAGCTGCGTCCAGCCTGTGCACTTCCTTTATCGGCCCCTCAAACATGATTTTCTCATGCACTGCGCATGTGGTCCAACCCGTGCAGCGTCACTAATGCTTACGATGTAGCATTGCAACCGCTTAGCTCGGTCTTCAGTGCTGTTCATTAATTGGCTCCTTCATTAATTCCTTCTCTACCACGTTTTGGAATGTAATCACCTGTGACCTCACATGCTGACACCTGCTTCATAGCCTTGGCTTGTATTAATGATACCATGATGTGAAGTTGTCATGTGGCTGTCCCCTCCCTGTCACCCTGTCCTTCATGGCTGGGCCCGAAACTGGACACAGAGCCAGCGTGACTAATGAAATCTTTGAAATCACTCAGGCTATTCCATATATTCTACTTATTGCTATGTTTTATAATCACACGTTCTTTTAGGTATAACACAAAGTACTCCAGGGAAAAAACCATGTCTTTGGTTCATTTTGAATACTCCTACATTTTTTAATACAAGTCATTTGGCTATAGCATCCAAGAATTTTAATTCTGTAATATAAAGAAGACATTTTGAAAGTAAAAAAAAGTCTCAGCTATGAATATATATATATATATATATATATATATGCACCACACACATACAAGATTATGACAAAAATAACAGGTCATTTCTATTTGAGACCTTTTCGCCCACGGAAGCAAGGTCATTTTTTTAAAGCTCATTCTAGCTCCAGTTACGACGGTTTAAATATTTTGACTTGGAAATGCCATTCCCACATCTCGTTTAACAGTCACGCGAGCTTTCCTTCAGATGTGGCCAAGACGTGTGTGTGTCAGTCCACAACCCATCTGGTGACAGTTCCAATGACTCAGAGTCCGTTCTGAAATCTACACAGGCAGCCGCTCCGGGAAAGCCATCAACCGCTGGACGGCCAGCAGCGCCCGGCTGAGGGACATGCAGGGGTCTCGCCAGAGACCCTCCCCACCCAGCTCAGGCACAGCAGGCAGTGGTCCCCGTGCTGATGTCATCGGACCCACAGAAGGAATCACATTTTTTTTTTGTCTCAATCCTGTAAAATTGTTTTCTTAATGAGCAACAGGGTAGAATGTCTAATTTGGCGGTGTTTAGGATAAATAGAATGATTTTCTTGAGGAATAAATAATACGTAAAATGTATCAATGACTGTCATTTACACGTGTTCCAAAGTCTTTGAATAGAAGAAGGCATGTTATTCTAAGACCTGTGCATTCCTGTTGTTATTCTGTTGACCAGGTCAGATCTTTACCCGTTTTTGTTGCAATGGGTGACCACATTTGGTTTAACATCACTCTGAAGTACTAAGAAGAAGCTTGTAAGTACATCTTTGTGCGTTTGCAGCGTATTACCACATGGCAGGTAGGAGGGACAGAGACTCTAGTCACTTTCGGACGTAGATAATTAAATGTGTGCTTAAAAAGGCTAATGAAAATGTTCATTTTAAAGTCAGTCTGACTTGCCAATTCTATTCGTCCTACCGCATCGTCCAAGTAATGTCCCCTGTAACACAGGGAGGGGAAGCCTCTCTGTGCACCCTGAGTTTCCTTCAAGTTGAACTTACTCCCGATACCGTAGGAGGCAGGATGTGGTACGAGAGGAACTTCAGTGATACGGTGGGCACTGTCACTGAGCTTATGTTGTGCTGGAGACCTGGACGCACAAAGTAACTCGTGTAAGCTAGAACCTGGTACAAGGCACAGAACTATGGGGAGAGGTATTGGAAAATACTCCTAGCAAGACAGAAATTTGACATATTAGGGTTCATGTGTTAGAATGAAAGCCGGGATATGGCTAGCACAGGGCGTAATGCAGAGGGCAAGGTCAAGGGGAAAATGAAAGAAGGAAATGAATTAGAAATGGCATTGGATACAGGGGCATCAGTAATGGATATTAGTAGTTGGTGGGGTGGAGAACTTACATTGTCAAGTGCAGGAGTTTGGTTACTGTTGTCCTGGGGGCTGTGGGGAACTGTTTGAAGATTTGAATCTGGGAGTCACGTGATCAAGGTTGTAGCATTAGTGGGATTATTTCAGGACTATGTGCAGTAGTCTGGAAGACAGAGTGGGGAAATTCATTAAGCTAAAAAAATATTAAAATAAAATGGACAGGTATCCCCTTCTCGCAAAGGGAGAAAAGAAAAAAGATTCATTCAGCTATTTTAATGAGCTATCAGAGGTGAAGCAGTGATAGTGAAAATGGCAAGAAAAAAAATCCAATAAAAAACTTGGGCAATATCATTCATGAACTTGAGGATGGACGGGGGTGAAGAATACCGTACTGTAAAGTGAGAGGAAATGGGGAAAGAGGCCCAGTCTGTGTTCCTCTTTGTCCTGGCCTTCCACTGGAATTCCACATTACTCGTTTGGTACCAATTCCAGGCTGCGAATTTCTGGTTTCTCATTAATATGCCTTGCAAAACATCCCAAAAAAAGGTGCTATTTTTTTGCGTATTCATTTTTGTTATTGATGCAACTTAATTCCATTCAATTTTCCTCTGGAATGAATTCATTGGGAGCATGTCAGGATGTCACAGTGAGGTAAACTGAGCAGTCCCCATTTTCTAGTAGATGTTTATTTTATTTTTCATCATGTTCCACTTAACTGGGCCACTGGGTAGTCGAAAAGCAACTATCGGAGCTGGTGCTACATGCGCTATGGGTTATTTGTGGTGCTTTTTAAAAAAAACAACAAATTAAAATGGTAGATTAGAATTGCAGTGAAAAATAAAAACACTTTCTCTATTGAACACTTATATAAATGTGTGTCTATAAATTACTGTAATTAAAGCCTACAGAGCTAAATCTGAAGCATCCAGCTAAATTAGGGCTCAGAAGTGAAAACATGATAGATACTTAGCAATCTTAAGAATGACACAGAATGTTAATAAATGATAATACTCGGTGACTTGTGGCATTAGGCTATGTGATGAAATAATTGTGAGGGAAAGGTCGTACACTTTCAAAGTCAGTATCGTCTAGTTTATGGGGGCACACACTCAACAGGGACCCCTACTGCTTGGCTTGCTGCCATTCAGCATTGGACAAATCACAGCCTTGGTGGCTCTTTAATCTCTGAAGTTCTCCTGCTCTTCTCTGCAGAATGAGGACAATAGTCTTACTGCACTTGGGAAGCAAGATCATCTTCGGAGGTCTTTAGCTCTGTTCCGGGTAACAATTACTGCTAAATAAATGGTAGTTGTATCTGTTGTTATTTTATGAATAGTATGTTAGAAATTTTAGGCTATCTAGTCAATCTTTAGAAGTCATCCACATGTGACTTGACTTTTGGTTATGATTTAGAAAAATCATTTTTGAAAACATTTAAATATATGATAGGCCAGTTCTTAAAGTTTCTTCTGAATTTTTCCACGCCTGGACTATTTTTATTTATTTCTTTGTTTTTCCACCGTTACCCCTCTCCACTCCGGAAACCATCATTTTTCGGTGTCTGTGTCTACCGGCTTACTTGCTTGTTTTTGGAATCCACAGATAAGTGAAATCACATGGTGTTTGTCTTTCTCTGATTTATTTCACTCAGCATCATCCAGTGGCTTTGAGAAAAGTAGGATCTTGATAGCAAATTTACTGCTGATTTTCGTTTCACGAGCCCTGAATCTGTTTTGAACAGTTTTATGGTGATTGTGCTTTAGAGAGTCAAGCTCCAGGATAAAGGATTCTTTTATTATTTACAGAAGACAAGACTTGTGTTCTCCTAGGAACACTATTCAGTACTGCAGCTAAGATCAAGAGAAGAACTCAGGAAGAATATGTAGTTTCTAACAGTAAGATAGAGTGGAAGAAATGGTTGATTGTACCACCTAGGGCTTTAACATAGTTTTTCCTCAATTTTAATTTTAGTGTGTGTTTCTCCCTACTTGTCTTACTGATAACTTACGTTTCACAAGAGAAAAGGCAATTGGATGTTGGTTCTCCCAACAGCGGGCTAAGAAGGTGACCCAGTCAGTATCAAATCAGTTGCAACAGAACAGAATGCTGATGCGTCTTCGAGTGTTTTCCTTCCAGCAACAAGGGAAGACTAGATTGTCAGTCCACAGGCCTCAAACCAATCTAAGCCCCTGCATGATCAAATTTTTATAATAATATTGCTCATAGTTTTAATATTTTAGATCAGTGGTTTAAAAATGCCATGGGGCTTTAAATAAACTTACAAAGTAGAAAATCCAGTAGCAAGAAGGGAATTGAAGGCTTGATTAATCTCTTCCTTCTATAATGAAGAATTCAATAGCGTTGAGATTTATGTGCACTTAAAATAGATATCTCTGGGTTTACATGAGTTTAGATATTATCCAAAAAGATGATTCCATTCTGAATATACTAAAGACATGAAGATAAATTGGTGCATGCACCTATTTAAAGCAGCGCAGAAAGGTCCCACCATCTAGAACTAAAAGAGGTGTTATCAGTGTTTAATCTCCCTGTCAAAATATTGTCAGCGGATACAAACACTGAAGCAGTGCAAGTATGACGTGCATCGCAAATCATAAGTTCTCAACCTCTAGATAAGCTATTCTGTTCTCAGTCTGTGAACTGTTAAAACAATGTCTAGGGAATTGAATCGACAAACCTAATGGATGAGTGAATGAAAGACTTTTTGCTTTTATTAAAAAAAGAAAATAATAGTTCTAAAATAATCCCATTCCTTTTGTTGGTCTGCTGTTCACAAGTCATCAAATTCATTTTGTCGTCATTATATGAGCATTATTTTGAATTAGCTTCCTCTTGGCCATAGTAAATCCTTGTTATTTCCACTAAATTGGCCAATCCATTGCATTCACTTGAGCAAGCAGAACGACAAAGGAAATTTGTTAGCACTCATTGTTAAAATAAAGGTGCCTGGTCTGAATAACCAAAATAGAAATCAGATGTGCATAGGAAATCTGTAAAGGCCTTTAAGTTCCTTTGACATCCTACTTGGAAATAACAAAGCTTGGCAAATGCTGAGTGATCTGCCTCTTGTTGCCCGAAGACTGGTTCCTATTCTGAGCAGAACGTGAGCTGAATTCTCCCTGGGGCCCAGGTACAGTGGAAGAGCCCTGTGCCCAGAGTTTACCTTTGCCAAACAACTCTCTCCCTTGCAGAAACAAAGCAACACAACACAGAAGATACTTCGGGTCTTGTCTGGGTCACACAGCAGACTCCCGAATGCGAGACTGGGTAATAAATCATAAACTTCATCTGTACTTAGACAGAACTTTACCCAGAATTTCACTGGGGCCCTTGAAGCCAATTAATTTTACTCTGAGTCCCAAGGTCCCTGGTCTGGCAAAGCCTATTAGTTTTCTATTAAAATAAATCTTGATGAGAAAAACATTAACAGGATTTTTTTCTTTTGACAATATTTCTAATCACTGCAATGTTTAATCATAAAATTTTCTGAGAATATGTTCATTCATCTGTCCTCTCTGCTAACTCGTCTTTCTTCCGAGCCTTCTGGAATTCCTGCACCACCGTAAATAAATTTCCTGAAACCCTAAGTTTTTTTTTCAAAGAGATTTTCCTCCATTTGCTTCTTTTAATAAGGAACCCAGCTGCAACGTCAGCACCTTCTCCGTAAACGCTGCTCACCTCTCACACACCCGTACTCCTGCCCCATGTCCACAGGCTGAGGATGTGCTGCTGTTCTCAGGAATTGACCATCACACCTCTGTATTTTTGATGTGTAATTTTTCCTTGTCACTGTGTTCCATCAGCGTTTTGGGGATGTCCATTCTTTCCCCTTATCTCGATTCTGCTACAACCCTTTGCATGTCCTTTACTGTAGTGAACGACCTGTGCAAGACCCTGCCTCGGTACTTCCTTGAGTTTGCTAACTCTGGCGTCCAGTTGCGTTGAGCATTCTCTTGTAAGCCTGGGCCTTTGCCCGCCTGGGGTCCCTTCACTTCCGCTAACCCAGCCTGGAGGGCCCATTCCCTGACTGCCGGTCCTCCCTGCCCGTCCACATCCTTTCCAAGAGCGCACTGACTCATTTTTACATTGGGCCGTTCCGTTTCTCCACGCCCTGCCTCCACGCATTTCTCGTGTTCACCTTTGGCCTGTGTTTTCCCTTTGTCTCTTATTTACTTTTCTATCTCCTGCACTTTCTTTTGTCTAAGTGCTCCACAGAGTCTCTGTTACGGAAGGAAACGAGTCAACACGCAGTTGGATGGCGGAGCATGACCCTTTATTAACGTGCACGGGCCCAGAGGAGTACAGACCCCAAATTCTGAGCCCCGAGCCTTGGCTGAGCAGGGCTTTTATTGCTTTCCGGACACCCCTCCCTATGTAGCAAAAGCGGGAGGTACAGAAGCTGATGCAAAAAAAATAACTCTAGCCTTGAAGTGTCCTTATCTGAAGCTGGGTGCTCAGGAGCCAAAGTGGGAGTTAGCTGCTATGTGCAGACGGGAGTTAGCCTTGAAGAATCATAATCTGAAGCTGAGTTGTACAAAAGCCGAAACAGAAATTATGACTGCCTGGCTGAAATCCAACAGCTGGCTGGCATCTTCTAAGTAACCTAAACAAACTCTTTCCTAGTTCCCAGTCCCTCCTCTGGGTCACCTTAACCTATCTGACTTTTCCTCTACATCTCCTCTTAAAGTTTCTGATCATCAGGAGCATGTCGACTCCAATGAACAATGGTCTCTGCTTCTCCTTTTTCTAGAAACTTCTGCCTCTAGGTTTCTATGACATCATTCTCCTTTACTTGACATCCTGCCCATTTTTCCTTAGTCCCCCTTTACAGATGTCCCTTCTTTTATTTCCTCCTAAAAATTATATTTTACGAAGGGTTTCTCTTTGGTATTTTCCTCTTTCCATTGCTTACCTCATTCTAGTTTACTTATTCAGATTTCAGTCACTTTAGTGATGTATTGGTGATGCATTGATGATGTACAAATCTCTTTGACGTGTTCCCTTACCCAGAACTCTAAAGTTATACACCCATCTGCCCACGGAATGGCGGTGCATAGCTGTCCAACAGATACCTCAATCTAGAATGTCAGAATCTAGAATCAGTAGACGCTTAATTCAACCTAGAATCAGTAGATGCTTAATTCAATCATCTCTTCAAAACTTTTCAAAGTTTAAAATACCATGAAAAGTTAAGAAAATAAGTGGAGAAAAGCATGCAGGGAATCAAGGAAACTGGTTTCTGAAGCTCAGATCTCTGCAGCCACCTCCAGAGTATTTCTTCTGGCACTGAGATCTCAGGGTGGAAATCTGTTTACAGACTTGACCTTCTTAATAGACCACTTATGTAACACCCCTTTTGACTGGGCATTCTTCTAAGTACTCCATATCTCCCCTGGGAAGTATAACAGTGTTCATCGTATAGATGAGGAAGCTGAAATGTAGGGAGTTAAGTGACCAACCGATGGTGGAGAAGCTGGAAAATGGCAGAGGCAGGAACTCAGACCCTACTGGTGACCACCAGGCTGTGTTGGAAGGTCATGGGCATGTGTAGGAAGAGGATGTGGGGGCAAGTAGGGGTCTTTGGCTTCTTTCTCTAAATCTAGTGTTGATAAACAGATAAATCAGTAGATGCTAAATAAATACCTGTTGGTTTTGAAATGCATAATGCGTCTTTAAGGGAAGCTTTCCTGAAGGGCTGGTGTTGTTATTGGTTCTGCCACAGAGTTTTCTGATGAGAGAGACTTAATTTTTCTGGAGTGTGGAAAGGGAGACATCAGTAACACCCACTGTCCCACCGTCACCTGTCCACTCACGTGCACATCTGGTGTGACTTAAATAAGAGACCAACAAAGTGAAATGCTTCGCTTTCAAAACACAATGAGATGTAATCAAAGAAAATAAATTGGGCGCTTTTTATAAAAGCCAGCTTTTAGGAAATACTTTTTGAATTAATTGAAGGTGGTTTGTGTTTGAGTGGAACTTCTTTTTCTATTCAGAAAAATGTTTGTAAATGAATGAAAGCAAATTTCTCCTCACCTGAAACGCCCATCCCCTGCTCCCCACCTCCAGCCCGCCTCTCCTTGGGATTTGGATGGAATGTTGATGGAATGGCTCTGGTCCTGTTCCTCCATCCTGGTCAGAAGTGAAGGCTATAGGGAAGAGGTTGGCTTTTAACTGATGACTACCGTACATTCTAAAAGAGCTGCATGTTTTCCTCACATTGATAACCCATTCAAATTCCTGCGATATCACTGCTGTGTCTCCTTAATAAATAGCTTAATACTCTGAATCTCAGTGTTTTCTTTACATGATGGTAGTAAAGCTAAGAACACTAGCTTTTTGAATCAGATTTACCTGTGTTTACATTGCACTTTTTATACCTACTAGCCTTGAGTTAATTAATCTTGGCAACTTTCATTCTTGCCATTGTAAAATGAGAATAATCATATTGGTTTTGTACTTTGATATTAGGATTCATTAAAAAGACTTTTATATAAAAGGCCCTAAAGCACCACCTGGTACTTCATGTCACTCAGCCACTGTGATGCATTATAATAAATGTGATAAAATCTGCACATAAAGGGAACTATTTGGACCAGAATAAGCTTGTCAAAATATTGAATGAGTAAATAATAGAAATTACCAAAGGCAACACTGGACCCTCTTAATTCTATAATACTCAGATGTGGCACCTGCCCCTTGAGGTGTTGTGTTTCTATAAAAGTTCTATAAAAAGTCTTTTTTAAAAAAAATTATTTTTCTTTCTATTTATTTATTTATTTATTTATTTTTAAAGATTTTATTTATTTATCTTTAGAGGGGAAGGGAAGGAGAGAGAGAGAGAGACAAATATCAATGTGTGGTTGCCTCTCGTGTGTCCCCTGCTGGGAACTGGCCTGCAACCCAGGCATGTGCCCTGACTGGGAATCGAACCGCGATCCTTTGGTTCGCAGGCCCAAAAAAGTCTTTACTGTCCTTTAAAGAAGTAAATTTGGAAATTGTAGAGTTGAGGAACAGCTCTTATGTTCATGGATCAGATGACTTGAGCTTTTGGGACTATCGTGACCTCAGTTTTCTGCTTCCGGTGTTGCACCAGAGTTACGCCACATCGTGACTTGTGGGGGTGCTGCGTGAAGGGCACACAGACATCATTTCTTTGCCCTTCCTATGAATTTAAAATTATCTCAAAAGAAAAGATTTTTTAAAAAGAAACCAGTAAACTCAAAAACACTCTAATACTTGGAGACTGGATAACAGGTTCTTTAATAATGAATGGGTTAGCAATGAGATCAAGGAAGAAATCAAAAAGTATCCAGAGACAAATGAAAATGAACTCGCAAAAGCCCAAAACCTATGGGACACAGTGAAGGCAGTTGTGAGAGGGAAGTTCATAGCAACACAGGCCTACCTAAAGAAGATAGAAAATCTCAAATAAACAACCTAACTCCACATCTAAAAGAACTAGAGGAACAACAAACAAAGCCAAAAGCAAGCGGAAAGAAGGAAATAACCAAGATCAGAGCAGAACTAAATGGCACAGAGACTAAAAAACAATTCAAAGGATCAATGAATCCAGCAGCTGGTTCTTTGTAAAGATAAACAAAATTGGCAAACCATTAACCAGACTCATCAAGAAAAAATAGAGACCCAAATAAATAAATCAGAAATGAAAGAGGAGACGTAACAACTGATACCACAGAAATACAAAGGATTATAAGACATTACTATGAGCAACTATAGGACAAGAAAATGGACAACCTGGGCAAAATGGATAAATTTCTAGCAATATATAATCTTCCAGAACTGAATCAGGAAGAAGCAAAAAACCTGAATGGACCAATAACAACTAGCTAAAAAGCAGTAATCAAAAAACTACCAACATACAAAAGCCCTGGACCTGAAGGCTTCATGGGTGAATTTTACCAAATATTCAGAGAAGAACTAAAACCAATCCTTCACAAACAATTCCAGAAAATTCAAGGAGAGGGAAGACTCCCAAACTCTTTTTACAAGGCCAGTATTGTTCTAATCCCCAAACCAGGTAAAGACACAACAAAGAAAGAAAATTATAGGCCATTATCTCTGATGAGCATAGATGTGAAAATCATCAACAAAATAGTAGCAATCTGGATCCAACAACACATTAAAAAGATCACACACCATGATCAAGTGTGATTTGTTCCAGGGATGCAAGGGTGGTATAATATTCACAACTCAGTAAGTGTGATACATCACATAAACAAAATGAAAGACAAAAATCATATGATATGTTAATAGATGGAGATAGAGCATTTGACAAGGTACAGCACCCATTTAGGATAAAAACACTCAGCAAAGTGGGAATAGAGAGAGCATTCCTCAACATAATAAAGTCCATTTACGAGAAACCTACTGCCAACATCAAACTCAATGCACAGAAACTAAAAGCATTTCTCTTAAGATCAGGAACAAGACAAGGGTGTCTGCTTTCTCTACTCTCATTCAACCCAGTACTGGAAGTTCTAGCCACAGTGATCAGTCAAGAAGAAATAAAAGGCATCCAAACTGGAAAAGAGAAAGTAAAACTGTAATTGTTTGCAGATGACATGGAACCATATAGGCTTTACCAGAAAACTACTCAACCTAGTAAGTGAATTCAGCAAAGTAGCAGTATACAAAGTCAATATTCAGAAATTGATGGCATTTTGGTACATTGGCAGTGAACTATGGGAAAGACAAACCTAGAAAAAAATCCCACTTGCTATAGCAACAATAACAACAAAAGAACCTAGGAATAAACTTAACCAAGGAGATAAAAGACCTGTATTTGGAAAATTATAGAGCGCTGAAGAAAGAAATTAGGGAAGATACAAATAAATGGAAGCATATACAAATAAATGGAAGTTCATGGATTTAAAGAATTAATATCATTAAAATGTCCATACTACCCAAAGTAATGTATAGATTCAACACAGAGTCTATTAAAACACCAATGGCATATGTCACAGATCTGTAACAAATACTTCAAAAATTTATATGGAACGAAAAAAGACCCTGAGTCGCCAGAGTAATCTTGAGGAAGAAGAACAAAGTTGGAGGGATCGCAATATACTATATTGTGACATACTGATGTCTAACTACCACAAGGCAGGCTGATACTGGCATAAAGACAGACACATAGGCCAATGGAACAGAATAGACAGCCCAGAAATATACCCAGGTGTCTATGGTCAATGAATATTTGACAAAGGGGGCATGGACATAAAATGGAGTAAAAATAGCCTCTTCAATATGGTGTTGGGATAACTGGAATGGTACTCGCAAAAAAATGAAAGTAGCCTACCAACTTACACCATACACCAGAATAAACTCAAAATGGATAAAATACATAAATATAAGTCACGATACCAAAAAGTCCTAGAGGAAAACTGGCAATAAAATTTCAGATATCCCACATAGCAATATTTTTTAAACTTTATATTTTTTAAGATTTTATTTATTTATTTTTTAGAGAGGGGAAGGGAGGGAGAAAGAGAGGGAGAGAAACATCAATGTGCGGTTGCCTCTCGCATGCCCCCTGCTGGGGACCTGGCCTGCAACCCAGGCATGTGCCCTGACTGGGAATTGAACTGGGGACCCTTTGCTTCACAGGCTGGTACTAAATCCACTGAGCCACACCCTCTAGGGCCCATGTAGCAATATTTTTGACAATATATCTTCTAGGGCAAAGGAAATAAATGAAAAAATAAACAAATGGGACTACATCAAGTTGAAAAGCTTCCACATGGGGCTAAAGAAAACATCATCAAAATGGGAAGGGAAGCAACTGTATGGGAGAACACACTTGCCAATGATACATCAGACAAAGGTTTAATCTCCAAAATGTATAAAGAACTCTCATGACTCAATACTAGGAAGACAAACAATCCAGTAAAAAAATGGGCAGAGGACCTGAATAGATACCTCTCCAAGGAGGACATACAGGGGGCCCAGAGACACATGAAAGGATGCTCAGCATCACTAGCCATCAGAGAGATGCAGATTAAAACCACAATGAGATATCACCTTGCACCTGTCAGAATGGCTGTCACTAATAAATCAACAAAGAACAAGTGCTGGTCAGGATGTGGAGTAAAGGGAACCCTAGTGCACTATTGGTGGGAGTGCAGACTGGTGCAGCCCCTGGGAAAAACAGTATGGAATTTCTTCAAAGACTTAAAAATGGCATTGCCTTATAACCCAGGGATTCCACTGCCAGGAATATACTCTAAGAACCCCAAAACACCAATTCTAAAGAACCTATGCACCCCAATGTTCATAGCAGCACAATTTACAATAGCCAAGTGTTGGAAGCAACCTAGGTGCCCATCAGTAAATGAATGGATCAAAAAACTGTGGTACCTTTACACAATGGAATTCTATGCAGCAGAAAGAAAGAAGGAGCTCCTACCCTTTGCGACAGCATGGATGGAACTGGAAAGCATTATGCTAAGGGAAATAAGCCAGGCGGTGAAAGACAAATAGCATATGATCTCACTTATGAGGGGAATCTAATGAAGACAATTAATGAACAAATCAGAACCAGAGTCATGGAAACAGGGAACAGACTGACAGTGACCAGAGGAAGGGGGAGGGGGAGAATGGTGGAAAGAAGGGGAACGGTCTAGTCAAAGGGCATGTATGAATGACCATGGACATGAACACCAGGGTGTGGATGGTGTGGATGGCCTGTGGGAGCGGGGGTGGGGCTGGATGGAGGAGGGTAAAGGGGGGAAATTGGGACAACTGTAGTAGGATAAAGAAGAATAAAATAAAAGAAAAAAAACCAGTAAACATAAATGAAATAACCGCTTCCTGGGGGGAGAAAGATCTCACATTTCCTCCATTAAGCACCGCAAATTGTCAGATGTAATCACCGAGTCTCATCAATATTTCAGCCCGTTTTCTGAGGTGGCACATTGGGTTGCTTCTCCCCCACTCCCTCTCATCACCCTTCTTTCACTCATCAATTATTTAGTGTTCAAAACACTTTGAAAGATGCTGGATAAACAGCTAGAAGAAAATATGAGTATCACGTATCAAATCTTTAATCTGACTTTGAGTTCTACAGGCTGACTCATCAATTTAAGGTCCTGTGACCAGATCTGATTAGAAATTGAAACTGTCTTTCAGTAACCTGAAAAAAAAAAAAAGATAATTGCACAACTATGTAGTGCTGGACTCTAATCAAATAAAAAGCATGTTTCTGCTCATTCCCTCCCCCCCCAAAAAATACAGTTGATTTCAGATGTAAGTCCTCCAAGCGATTGAACGCACACATACAAATATGTTTTAAGAATTATAGTCTGTACTTTCATAGAATTCTAAGTGTATCAGAATACTTTCTCTCTTTTTGTCGTGTCTCGATTTTATTCTTAAAACTTAAAACTAGTCCTATTTGTCACTTTTTTCATGAAGACTGTTAAGGCCATCCTTTAGGTTAAACGCAATGGGCCGAACCTCTGTGAAGGAGGGGCCATTTTTTCTGCTCTCTGCATTAGGCATGCTTTGGTCAGGTCCCGGTTTGTGTTCCTTGTAGAAATCAAATACCAAGATCAATGTTTTCAAGATTTTGAAAAGGCGAGGCCTGCTACGGTACCAGTGGCTCAGATACACCATCCCTGGAGATTTCTTTTTTCTCCCGGTTTGAGTGCGTTCTTTTATTTTTATCCTAACCCTGAGACGTGACAGTACCTTTTCATTTATAACCCCGTTTAAGATATGGAAGAGGATTTAACGTTTTCTGGGTAGCAAGAGAGTCAGCAGGCATCAAGCAATCACTGAAAATCACGTACTACGCATTCTGGTTCTTGAAGTCTTGGGTCGCACCTCCTGCTGGTGACCCTCACATGCTCTCTCGTCCTGCTCAGTGCCCGGCCTTCTGTCACCCCCTGGGGAAGTGCTCCTTTCCTGTCTTGCCAGGCTTTCTGGAAAGCCTGCCTGTGCCTACCCAGATGCCTCATGGCACTCAATCAAATAAAAGAGCTTTTAAATAATAATATCCGCTCTCATTAGAAAGCATTTTCATTCCATGACGAGGATGGCTTCCACATCGGAAATGGTGATGATGACTTACTTACATTTGTTCACAAGGTGGCAAAACGTTTATTTTTCTCCCCTGGACACGTCTCCCTCAGGCTTCTCTGACTGCCTTCATGGCCCCCACTCTCCTGTCCTCCTAGCAGGCCACCATGAAGACAGTTGGGACCCTTCTGTGTGTTCCACCGGATGTGACTTCTTTCCCAGGTGTTGGACGAGGCCCTCATTCCCTCGTTCCAGTCACCAGGTTGATGCATCAGCTTGCAGCGCCCACGCTTCGGCTCCTCGGGGTCTGAGAACCCAGGCAGAGTTGGCTCTGTGTCGGCAGAGGTCCCAAAGGCCTACCAAGTCTCTTAGTTCCAAAACTTGAGCTGGCAGGGTTTTGGCCCAGAGGTTGAGAGCACTCCGAAGTGTGTCTGTCACAGCCTCACTGTCCCCTGTCTTGTTTTACAGTCAAATTCGTCGTCATCTTGTAGTCCACCAGAGGAAGGGATGAGAAAACCATCAGCAGGTGCCCATCCGGCTCCCTCCCTCAGCAGGACGGGAGCCTTACGTCGGCAAGGGGACAGCAATGTCCCTGCAGCCATTTCATTCATGGCGCTGGCCCTGCTTCTCATTTTTATTATCTGCTTTAGGCAGGTTTTAACATACGGGCAATCAGGAGCAGACTTTTAGCACAGACACCCGTTACCGAAGGTGCAGTTTCTACTGCTAAGGTGTTGACATTTCTGCTTTGTCGCCCCCCCACCCCCGCCCCCGGAGCATACAGACCCCTCCAGAAACACACCTCACTCCAAGTTGGATGGACCCCCTCCACAGAAAGGGAATTCTGCATCTCTGGGGCAAGAAGGATGTTACCAGATCTCTGCAAGTGTGGGTGCCTGGATTTGTACCATTTAAATGCAAATTCTAGCTCTCAGGGCAGGGCTGACCTATTGATCAGTCATCTTGTTTATAGACCAGGATGCCACAATGGAGACAAACAACCAGCATGGTTAGTAACTGGTACCCAGACCTTCTTCAAGGACACTTCGACTTGTGTTGAAAAGCTAGGTGAACTCCAACCTCATGGGCACCAAAAATTCCATATCAAGCTCCTTGTTTTGTTGATTCCTACATTCCTTCCAGGTTTCTGTCTGAACTGAGGCTCCATGCTACTATATTTTGGAATGCAGTTCTCCAAGAATGGCCATTTCACCTCTCATTTTTTCCCCTTCTCAAATGAGTATCTTGAGCAGAGAGAGCCTGGGAAATCCTTCAGGTCTTTTCCGATATTGCCCAGTTCTTCCAACAGATCCTGTAAATGCAAAGCGCTATCCACAGCGGAGCCTGTTTTCCCCTCGTCTGTCTCGGAGCCACATCCTAGCAGCCATCTGTCAGTAAAAACGTTGGATCTCACAACATGGATTAGTTCAGCTAATCTGTGTGCAGAGACCCGCATGCACCAACTTGCACTATTGCAAGGGTTGAGGTCAGGCATGGGGAACATGTAGGCAAACAGTGCGGCCCTCTTGGAGCGGGCTTCCTAGGGAGGAGGGGGCACAGAGTCACATGGTCGTTTGTTGAATGGGCCCCATGGGACCAGTGGGGAAGGAAGAAGCTGGGAGGCCGAGCTGTCTGTCTGTGGAACTGGACTTTGCCTTTTTGGCACTCCCTGGAGAGGACATGAATGCTCCATTCAAACATGAATGCTCCATTCAAGCAATCAACAAAATAAGACGCGACCAGTTCTTTATGGGGGACCTGTGGGAGGAGCTTCCTGGTGTTCAGTGGTCTGGACGTTGTCTCTCTCCCAACCCAGGAGCGAGCCAGAACTGTGCTGTTTCCAAAAAGGACGGTAGTTCCTCACCCCAGGAGGATGCGTTCTGGCTTCAAAATCCTCAGCATCCTTGTTTTGATTTTCCTCTGAGATCTCGTCACATGGCCCATGTAGCACCCTCATCTGCCACAGACAATCGGTGCGGCACTCCATCTGCTAGCTTATGATGCGCGCAGTGTGTCTGTGCTTTGAGAAGACTATTCCCAGCTTTCTCTCCTCAGAGTCCCAGACCTTCCAGTGCACGGGCTACTGGGTCGGGGTTTTGACACCATCATGGGACACGAAGGTATTGAGATGGGGTTCCCACAGGTAGATCCAATTCTCCAACCCAACAAAATCTTCAGGTTCCTTTCTTTATAGGTCAAAAAAGTTTGTCTGATCATTTTCCAGTCAGGTTTATGTAGCTTCAGCCAAAACGATGCAATGAAAATGAATTGTACAAATCTGCCAAAACAACTATTTCACAGAATTTGAACGCAAAATCCAGAAATTCCTCAAAGCGAGTCTTATTTTTATGATTACTGTACTTTACCCCGAGAACAGGCTGTCCTGGTTTTTTTTTTTTTCTTATTTTTTTTTCTCTTTTTAGTGCAATAACATGTCATTTTGAATTTCCTAGCCTACCATTGCATGGAACTCTCTCTGTAAAAGGGCTCTCTGTGTCCCAGCTCAGGTTTTCCAGGCCCCGGAGAGTCATTTGGCCAGAACTTCCTCTGCGAGAAGCACCAGGCTTACGGCCCTTCAGTGACTTTGGAGAGGATCAGCCATTGCACACTTCAATCTCTCCCTTTCCCCACCCACACCCATATTGTCTGTCGTCTGCCTTGTCATTGGACCAGAGTCATGAGTTTATTTTTAACAGAAGTTTCTAGCAGCAGAGGAAATCACAGCCTTCTCATTCTCTCCCCAGTCAATTGGGGTGAATGTGAACTCCAGTTGCTGAAGTTTGAATGGGGGTCTGGGTCCCTTCGCTAGGGGAGCCCAGCACCATGTCCCTGCTGCTAGTCTCCGGAAGTAACAGAAGGAGTTCAGGGGCTCTTCAGGGTCCCTCTGGGGGGCCGAACTTTTCAGTGTGTTTCGCCGTAAATAGCTCTACCAGTAAATTTATAAAGAAATCTATAAAGTTTAATTGGGATATAGAAAATGGAGACTTACATGTGAAAGTATAGCTTTATGCTAATGTGGTCACTGAATATCGGATAAATTTGTAGCTTTATTACAATTCTAGTAGCCAGCTTAAAAGCAATGTGGCCATACAATTAGAGGGGATGTTTGAGTTTTGCTTTTGACAGCTAAGGAGGTTTTCAAGAGGTCGAGCTGTGAAAAGGCATTCCAGGTCCTGTCAAAAGTGAGTTACATTCGAGAACTGGTCCAGCTTCATGAGGACATTTATGTTGAATTAAAGGATCAGTGAGCGATACGGCTGGATTGGCTGAATTATGCTGGACCTCTTCTAAACTGAGTTACTGGCATGTCATCTTGTAATCAGTGTTCAGCCAGTAAAGTTTTTGATTGAAAAAGATATTGATTAATAACTGTCTTAATTGCATGTTATACTGACCTTGTGTTTAGGTCATACTTACGTGCTTATACATCCCATGTGTATTTATTCATTATTTATGTAGAATAGTGTCTGAAATGTTTCAAGTCTAGACTGAAAACCTAGCAATATTTTTATCTTGCCTTTAAAAATATCTTGAAACAGAACAAAGTGCTAAATCCTACACTTTCCTCACAGCAGGCGCTCACCTTAAGTTAGCATCTTCTGTGGCATCCCTCCGCCACATTTAACTACGGTAATGATAGACAATTTCCTTCTTATCGCCGGGAAGTGGCCTTTAGGTGGCCATTTGTCAGCTGGTACTAAGCATGATGAAACCGTAAAAACAGTTTATTTGGTTCCTTCCAAAACTACAGGTATACAACTACAGGTACGCTTCCATGTTGATTTCACAGTGTTTCTCTTTGTCCATCGTCCCTGCTGCCACAACCCACCTTTCTCTCGCCGCGCACCTGGCCTTGCCGTGGCCTCCTCAGACCTTGACTTCCTGCCCTGTCCCGTTTGGTGCCTTGCCCACAGCTGCCGTCCTCCACTCACAGATGTCGCTTTGGTCAGGCCATTTCTCACCGAGACAACTTCCATGGGCAGCCCCGTATCTGGGGCCCAAAGGACACAGTCGAAACTGCACATAACATGCAAAGACCACCAATTCTGACACCAAATGTTCTCTGAAATCACTCAGGCTGCCCACTCAGGTAACTCCATCCTTCCTAGTTATGACTTTTCCCTGCTCGGAAGATCATTTTTGCAATATATTTTTTTAATTTTTTTATTTTAATTGTTCTTGTACAGTTTTCTGTCTTCTACTCCCTTCCCAGACCACCGCCCCAGCCCTCCCCACCTCCCTTCCATTTCCAACCCCCCCCCCTAGTTTTGTCCACATGTCTTTTATACTTGTTGCTCCAAACCCTTCCCCTTTTCCCCTGGAATTCCCTCCCCTCTCCCCTCTGGTGACTGTCAGCCTGTTTTCAATTTCAGTGTTTTTGAACCTGATGAAATTTGACCTGGAGACAGCAGCCCAACTCCTCTGAGCACTGAAGGATCTTTAGTGACCGACCCCCTGACCTACATTCCCTTCTTCACTGCCTGCTTATTTCTGTTTTACCTGGCTCAGTAAATGTTCATCGAGGTCTTAATTGGGGGAGGGGGCAAACTTAAAAATTATTGGCATAAAATGATAAGTTGTGACTCACTGGGAGGTTGTGAAAAGAGGCCCATCCATACGTCCTGCCCTCCCATACAGCCAGGCAGAGGGGACTCCTTCTCCGGATATTCTCAAGATAAACAACACCCAGTCCCTAAATGTGACAGCACCTTCGTCACACACAGTTCCTCCTGACGTTGCCTGGTCATTGGGGGCTCATCTGTATGTGCGAATTGACTTTATCTAGAGGAAAAACAAACTTCTCGGGTTTTGATTACTGGAAGTAGTTTTGCAACTTTGGGCGGTGGATTTGGCTGCTGTCCTGCTGCAGAGGCCGAGACAGGGTTTGGTCTTCTTTGATGTTTGTTTAGGTTGCGGAGAGGGGGCTGCTGGCCCATGAGAGGCTTGCCTGCTTTTCAAAAGGACTTACATAATTTCAAAAGAAGAAAGTACACATACAACTTCCTAAAGTAACCGCTCAAAGAGAAAGGGACTGGGTGGAGACCTCTCTTTCCTTATTTCCACAGGGAGAATTAAGTGCCTTACTTGTAAGTTGTATGTGTCTTCAGGATACCGAAAACGTTGGAGCGCTTTCTGCTCTTGAATAGGAAGCACGAATCTTAGGAGGGGGCAGTGCTGGCTGGTCCCCACACCTGTGTCCAGCTCTGTCACCCGCTAGGCTCTGCTGGCACATGCTTTGGGCTCCATTGATCTTATTTACTTACTTATTCTTTTCAGAATTCACAGCACAGTCTGCAACGAAGTCATTTTCTGCCTTGCCACCCCCTTTACCTGACTGAGTCTTGGTCAGACCCTCTATGTCTCAGCCCAAGCAGTTCTTTCACTAATAGTGTCTCTTGCACTAAATTTTAAGCTGCAGGAGTGTAGATTTTGCTCTGGTTTGCTTTAGGCCGAATTTAAACTATGTTATCCTGATGCATAGTAAGTGCCTTACTAATGTGTTTACAGGGATGAATGAAAAAGAGAGAACATGAAAAAATTAATAGTAAAAAAGGAAAAGAAGATGTAGTTGACTATCAATCAAATATTTGAATGGAGGAAAAAAAGACTGTCAAAACAGTTTAAGAAAAAGAATTATAAATTTGGTTCAGGTGTCCCGCATAAGCACACACACATCCACATATACAAATCAAAAGGCTGATAATGCATTTGAAAAACACAGCAATGAATTCATTGCTGTATTCTAAATTTTTTCAGAGGATGTATTGCAAAGAATTAAATAAAAATCCAGAAGAGATGAAATCCAGATAAATACTAATCAGAGGGAAAAAACTCACCAACACATTGAGAAATGCACATTAAAATGAGATGCCATGTTTAGTTGTGCTTTTTATAATCAAATATATAGAGGATAGAGTAAAATAAGAACTGTCTTACATTGCCAGTGGGAATGTTAATTTTCACAACGCTTTGCAAAATGAGTTGGCAATATTTGTCAAGAACCTTAAAATGTTCATACTCCGAACGAGTAAACCCACTTCCAGGAATCTACTCTGAAACGCAGTGAGAACTTTGCACAGAAAGCTGCTTCCTAGTCACTGTGCGTTTATAGTGGTGTAACTGGAAACAATCTAAATATTCAAAATTGGAAGCTAGTTATTCATTTACAGAATATGAATATTTAGGAGATGAATTTACGTGCGGGCAGAAAATACAATGTTCTCAGGTAGTTTTTAACCATATGTGAAATGTTCTTTTGAATTTTCCCAATACTTTCTGCTTACACATATATGTATATTTATAATATTAAATAACAGAACAGTATTCTTCTTATTTACTATGACTTCTATTAAAAGTAAGTAGATTGTACACAAAGGAATTGTTCAGATGGCACTTGACCTTCAGGGGGTCTTACAAGGCTTTTATTTAGGTGGGTTTTGCTGGAGAGTGTTCTCGAATGTGCTTTTGCTCAGTACAAGCAGCCATTGTTCACCTACTTCTTTTCTATTCAGGTATGACATTTGTTTGTGTGTCCCTCACTTTTATTTCAAATAAATGTGCTTCTCAACATTGCTTGCTTTCTGAAGAACAATTATGTCACCTTTTCCTAACACTACACAAACCTGGGTAAGAGTAAATTTTCTATAGTACTAAAAAGTTTCAAAAGATGGCATGTTTGAGCTGGGGTATATATTTCAGTCTTTCTATATTATCCCTAAATAAGTAAAAATCAGTTGAAATTCCAAGAGAAAATACACCTTAACTATTATACATCAGAGAAAGAGTAGATAGAACACTATCAGAAAAATTTTGGAAAACTATAATAAATGCATTGTGAGCTTACCAATTGACAGCACTTTTGTCTTGTAACACTTGGTTCACAGTCCGTTTGTTTTTTTGGTTCTGTTTTTCCGGAAAAATCATTGACCAGTTTCCCAAAGACATTAGAGATTCTGGTAAATCACATGTTATTTGGCGTGTTAAACTGGCTGTGGAAATATTACACCTCCCATCCATTTTCCTACAGAGGCTGTGCAAGGGGGGAAAAAAAAAAGAAAGAAAGAGAAAAGGAAGCAAAGAGAGAAAACCCGATCCTACTTTATGATTTTCTTTGCTAATTGTGAACTTGAGATACATGTCAGCAGACTGAACCCCGGGTTGTTTGTGGCCCGTGTCAGGGCCCGTGTCATTTCTGTGGCAGGTTTCATGGAGGCTCGGAGAGCTGCGTGCATCATTTCTTCAGCTGTGGAAAGGCTGAGAGCTTCCTGCTATGGAAGGAATTTCTTTTGCTTCATTATACCGTGGTGTTCTCTAATCAGAAATAGAAACCAGCCACTTACTCTGTTATGACATAGCTTGCAGGAGAGAGTGCTTTTTGGAAAGCATTTATTTGGCAGGATGCTGACTTGTGACATCTTCGTGACAGCAGGGAGGAGAATTGCTACGCAGCGTTCCCTGTCGGAAGGTGCCACCTCTTAGGTCTCACCACTTAGTGACAATTAGATCTTACGGCTTCTCTTAACAATTCTTAAAGGTGTTTTTGATGAAGAGGTTTGAGTTCCTTGGGAACAAATGAGGTACTTTGAAAGAATAAATACGCGTTTTCATTCAAAAGAACATAGATAGCAGGAAAAACTGATTTATTAACCAACCTGGTCAAGTAAATTACCTTATCTCCTTCATAACTAAGACTTCCATAGTATCAAAGTATTTTTATCCCTCTTCCTTTTTTTAATGATTTTTTGGGGATACTTCTCATTACTTTGAGATTAGATAGGGCTGTGACAAGCAAGATGGAATTCCTTTGCTGTTGGTTAGTAAATTCTCTGTGTGTTCTGAGTCAAATTGTCTTTTTTTTTATCAGTCCCCCATTTTTTTTCTACACAAAGATCGTGTTGAGTCATAAACCTTGTAAGAGAAGAGGATCCACAGGGCCAGGAAAACTTACATCTTCACGATTAATTAGCACCAAGCTGCTCACGACGGATGACCCATTCAGTGGGCCAGTCACCTGGATTACAATGTCCCTCAGCAATGGTGCGGGTGGATGATTACTATGTTTCTGAGTATTGTTTACTCAAAATTATGATAAAAATGCAAATACTATTGGAATTATGAAAAATGAGACTGCCATCTTTGTTTTTCTAAAAAAGGAATGGTTTGGCCCTTTCTAAACCATTGTGGAGACACCTGTAAAGTGAAAAAAACTCACCATGTTAATGATAAAATAATGACTAATTTTTATGGTTAAAAACATTGGAGACTGTCATTTTTAGAATTACGAGGATGGTCCCTTCATGGCCCATTGGCACAAGAATATTTATTTTGTTTCTCCCCCTTGATGAGTCCTTGATAGACAAAGCTAGGAAGCACCGCAGAACTGGCGAGAGTTGGAGGGCCATGGTATTTATAAATATTTCTGACACAGCACAAGCTGACAGTACGTTTAATATTGTGCAACAATTCAAAAAGGATCCCCAGCAGGCAGGCCGGAGAATGCAAGCTGCTTCTCACTTGCATGCAGGGGTGGGGTGTGCATGAGGACCACGTCTACACGCCTGGGGAGGGTGCCGGTCCTGGGGACCTGACCACAGCTACTGCAGGGGCCACGGCCGCCTTTGTGCCTAGCACCAGCGGAGCCCGCAGTGGACGGCACCGCTTAAACCAATGTAGTTGGAAAAGAACGCTTGCGTTGGTTGTGACTCAGAACACCTCTGAGGCTGTGAGAATCCGCAGGAAAACTCACAGAATTGTCCGGGGTCAAAGGGAGGCTTTGACCTGAATGGAGTGGGTCCCCATCACCCACACCGAGTGCAAGTACTTGTGTGCGTCTTTCGTGGGTGATTTAAAAGACATCTGTCTAAGGAGTAGAAGGAATCAGCTTTTAAAGGAACGTTCCTGTTCCTTTACGGGACCCTGCGTGGTGTGTCCCTAGCCCACGAAAATGCAGTCACCGGGGCCTGAAAGAAACAGCGATGTCATCGGGCCCTGTGTGTAGCTTCTCCCCCCACTTCGGGATCTCCCTTCTTTTCAACAGTCTCCCCCCGCCCACGCCGAACACGCTCAGAAGCCCACACCTACCTGCCCCATACTGCCTCTCCTGTTCCCTCTAGTTCTACGCTTTACGCAATTCTAAATGTCGCGTTTAGGCTGTGCTCCTCAGACCGAAGCCTAGCATCTTTCACTGCCCAGAGCACTTGGGTTACAGTCTAATAAAATAATTCAACAGAAGTTATGGACTTGAGAAGAATCGAATGATCTCAGAGGGTGTTCGAGCCAGTGAGAGTCTCCCCATCCATCTCTGAGCAGTCAGGCCTGGGACGGGGGGCCTCTGAGCCGTCCCCGTCCTCCTGGAGGCCAGGCTGAGCCTGCCCCCTTCTGCCGTGATCCCCCGGGGGCGGTGCTGTAAAAAGACACCCTGCAAAGGCCTGTACAATTTCTGCACGTAATCTGAAGTCATGAATCACAGTGCCAAGAGTGTGAAGAGTTTCTTGGATTTAGCAAACAGTGTCACTGGGAACACAGTCTTCCTGTGCCATGTTCGAATCTCCATGCCGTCTCCCTGAGTTCACTGTCGCCGTCCCCCCTGCCCCTTCCTAGCATGGCTCTTATCCCTTTCCCTGTCCCCTCGGCATTCGGGTCAGAGAACGGAAGTGCCAGCCTGAGGAATCAGGTCCCCACCAGAACTAAGCAGAAAGGGGACCGGACTAGACGCCGAGAAACAGGGTGTGATCTGTGTCCTGCTTGCTGGCTGATTCATTTTACCCTGTGCAAGGGATCTGTGCTTGTTTCTCCGCCTGGGCACGTGGATAAAAAGTACACGTGGTCTGCATTTAAATCCCAGTGCCATCCTGTGTGTCAACACAAGACATAACTCAGAACGACTACACGGCCGGGGTTATACTCTTGACTTTGATAATCTTTTATGGTAACTGCATATCTAACAGAAGTGACTTACATGTAATACAAAAATCTGTTTTTTTTTTTCCCCTGACAGACTGATCACAACGTGTGCCAATTGAAATAATGAGTCTTCATGCTGTGTTTTTTCTTGCACATGGCCTTTCAAGCAAATCATGGGAGGAATGCAGACCATCCAAATGTTTTGAGTTTCCAAATGAGTGTGCCAGGATCTTTAACTTTTTTCTCTCAGCAGGCGTGAGAAAGTTTCGTCTGCTTAAGCTGTGTTGTTTTTTTTCCCCCTTGGCTGATAACAAGCGTGAGGGAATTTGAGACAAGCTGTTGATGTCTATTGAACACCCCAAAAGTGCCAGGTATCAGAAATATTTTAAAAACCATCCAGTGATCGGCTAAAAATGTGTTAGGATTTCAGTAAATTGATGTGAAATCATCCTGATGTGGGGCTTATAGGGAGCAAAGTGTGGGTGGGGTATGTTTTATAATTGGTGTTGTGATATTTTGCTTCGTCCCCAGAGTTGCAGATACACATTTTTTTTAAGGGAGAGATTTAAGACCTCGTTAGGGAAACAGAAATTCACACAATTTCGGCAAAAATATTATTATCGCACCTGTGCTAGTGCCATTCTTTCGTCCTCTTTTGGGATGTTATTTTGGCACCATATAATGACAAACAGCTGACCCTTTGAACCACGTGGATTGAACTGGATGGTTCTACTTATGTGTAAATTTTTAATACACTACTGTCTTTATGGGTTTCCTCTTCCTTCTGATTTTCTAAATAACGTTTTCTTTTCTGTTGCTTACTTTATGGTAATAACTCAGTATATAATGCACACAATATACACCACATGTGTTAATCAGCCCGATATTATTGACAAGGCTTCTGGTCAACAGGAAGTTGTTAGGGATGTTCTGGGGGAATCAAAAGTCATCGGTGGATTTTTGACGGTTTAGGAGTTGATGGCCCTAAACCACCATGTTATTTAAGGTCCAACTGGATCTTGTCTTGTTCGCTAAAAAGCAGAGTTTAACTGAGCCTGACCTGGTTAGTTTGACAAAGGGTAAATTAAACAGCAAGTTATAAAATACATACTAAATGTTTGCAAGAAGGAGAGCCCAGTAGGAAACCTTGTGGGCCCTGGGGCCTGACTGTCTTAAGCAGAAACCCATGTTCAAGGTCAACTGTACGCAATACATGAGTGTATTTAAATAACTGGCTTCCATGGTTCTCAGATATCAGTGTTACTTGTTCAAAACTTCACATTTGGAACCTGGCCCCCGAGTCCTTAGTGTCTGCTTTTAAAGAACTCCGCCACACCTTTGGTTCCTGGTTGAGAAATATAGGACTTTTGTATATCACCAGAGATTTGGAAGGATTTCATTTAAATTATAAATAGACCAGACATGGGATTTTGGGGGTCTGTGATTTGATGCGTTAAATCACAATACAATTTTATATCATTTTAATAGGTTTTACCTCTTAGATGGTTCTCGATCTCTAGTGGGGACCTTACATAATAACGCCAAACAATTCTCTTACTTTTCTCCCGTGAAATTTCCTACATAGGAGTTCACTTTGCAATACTTAGAGTTGGTGTGTAAAAAAGTGGAGTCACAACAGATGTGTTGGAAGAAAGCGAACTTCCAAAATTACAAATGCCGTGGAAAAGCAAAATAGAGAGTGTGCCTTATCAGAACATAAAGTCTAAAGCAAGGTTGTAAAGAACTGGGGAAGCAGGTGTGCCCTGAGTGATCGGCACAGAAGCACAACGCAAAGAAAGGGTTTTTCCTGCTTTTATTTATTAGTTACTCCAGTTTTCCCTAATTCCCCTCACATCATCATTTTATGGCGTGTAAATGTTCTGCTTGTTTAATGAGCAACTCCTTGAAGCTCCTGAGAATATATTGCTTGATGTGCGGCCTGGGTTATGAGACACATAAAAAACTCTCTGGGCCCGCTCAGACCTACAGAATCAGAACCTGCCTTTTGGGAGATTTTAGTACATTTTTATTTGTTTTAAAATTTGAGAAGCACTACCATAAAGTACTTTTTTTTCCCCTTGGGCTTTACCATCCTGGAGTTTACTTCTGATCTGCTACCTTATGAAATAATGAAATGTTAATAACAAAGTTTTAAAGTACAGTTGTATTGCTTTTGTATACATTATACCCGTCTATTTAAGATATGAAAATAACACAGAGAAGTACAAATAAGAAAACTCCCTCAACCACTCAGAAATTACATTATTACCATACAATAATTGTAGACATCTAAATATACACAGATAGATGTAGATTTATATAGATGGATGGGCGGATGGGGAAAATGGAGAGAGAATTATAGTGAAATGAAACCAGCTGTATAAAATATTTATAATGAAAGATACTAAGTGTATTTTTCTGAGTTTAAAATTATTCAGAATTGATAAGATAAGAAATTAAGTGGAATTAAAGATGTTGCTGAACTTGAAACGAGTCTTTCTTTACAAGGAGAGACATTAGGTTCTACAAGTCTTCCCGAATGTAATGACATCATGAGATGGATGAGTTTCAAGTTCAGGCATCTGGCGTCTGTCCAACGAAAGATCAGGAAATAAATGTCATCGCGCTGCCTCACACTTCTGACTCCCAACTCTGCATCCTCAAAACAACTTTTTCTCGGGATGGCATTTGTCCAAGTATTCATTCTCTAATCACAATTTCAATAGCTGTTTAAGCTTCTGTCTTTCTTTCGAGGTGTAGTTATCTTAGGAGTAGGACTAAGCATGGCGCCTACCATTCTGCGTGTTTCTTTTGATTCATCTCTTGAACACAGATTCCATTAGTTTTATTTATTCCATGAAGTCCAAGCTGCATGGGTACGAGCTCCCTGTGTTGTTCTTTGTCGGGTAACCCTGAGGCACGGCTTCAGGTCTTAGCTCCTTCAGGAAATCTTGGGGCATCCAGTCCACCTCCCCCCTTTCTGACTGTGTACCCACTAGCCGTGAAACCCTTTCTCTGGGAAGTTTAGTGTTGTAACTTCCGCAGAACATGCTTCGTTTGTTTTCATATTTGTGGTGCGCAGGGTGCTGCAAATTTGGCCTTTCGTGATTTCAGTGCATTTTTCTTTTTCGATAATGTTTTAAAATGATGTTTGGCTTTCGTCCCACTTGCCCTCTTTCCAAAGAACTCTGTCTGCGTGCTCGGATTTCTTTGTGTCTCTCTGTATCCCAGCACAGTTGTAACAGGGTTTGCGACAGGTGGGAGGTGTCCTCCCTCACTGGGCACAGAAATGCATGTTTTTCCCGCTACGTGGTCACTACCCCTTGGGAATCGGCGCCGATCTCCCATTTCCGAGATGAGTGACTGTTCTGAGCTGGGATCACCGCGTACGAGCAGAGGTGATTTGGAAAACTCTCTGAGCTCTCGGACGGTGTCCATCTGTGGGTAGTAGAAATGTCAACTCCTTGGCCACTGTCACTAGAAAGTCCATAGGCCCCAAAGGTGACACGTGGCTCACTGGGCTCCCTCTGTCGGAAGGTGCATGGCTTCCTCTCTGACACAAACAAATGGCATGGTGCCAAGAGTACATGTGACAAAAGAAGTAAATGAACTTACTTCTTCGAAATAAAAACTTTGGGCTTCCCAGGACACTGTCAATAAAGTAGAAAGATAAGCCACAGAATGGAAGAGAATATTTGCCAGCCTGATATTCCAGATATTTACATCTAGAATACACATGCAACTTTAATAACTGCATGATCAAAAGGCAAATGACCCAGTTAAAACATGGCCGAAGCACCTGAACAGACATTTCCTCAAAGAATGTGTGCAAACGGGAAATTCTCGGCGTCGTTCGCCACCAGGGACACGCAAAGCCGAACCGCAGTGGGAACCTGCTCTGTGCCTGCTAAGGTGGTTACGATGAAAAAGACGGATAATGACAAGGGTTGGTCAGGATGTGAAGAAGTCAGAACGCTCACATACTGCTGGTGGGAATGTAAAATGGTGCAGTTGCTTTGGAAAAGAGTCTGGAACTTTCTCAAAATGTTTCTCGAATAGGTTTACTACATGGCCCAGCCATTTTACCCCTAGGGGCAGCCTTGAGAAGTGGGAACACAAGTTTATGCGAAAACTTACACATGGGTGTTTATAGAGCATTATTCGTAATAGCCCCAAATAGAAACATGTCCACCGGCGGATGAATGGGCAAGTGGAACGTGGTACAGCCATACAAAAGAATATCATCCAGCAATACAAAAGTACGAAGTCCCGGTGCACGCTACAACATAAATGAACGTTGGAAACATGATGCAAGTGAAAGGAGCCGGTCGCAAGAGGCTACGCAGAGTACGATTTCATTCATAGGAAAGACTCGGAACAGGCAAATCTATGAAAACACAAAGCAGGTTGAGGCGGTGGCAGGGGCCCGGTGAGGTGGGGGTGGGCAGGATGCGAAGCCATGGCTAATAGGGATACCGTTGCTTCTGGGGGCCGAATGTGTTCTAAGCTGAGGTTTGGTGACGGTTGCACAAGTTGGTTAATATGCTTCATTAACAACCATTGAATCGCATGCTGCCAGCAGGTAACTTTGATGCTCTGTGAATTACATCACGGCACAAAGTCGTTAAAGGCGAAAAGTCAAGTGGATTGCAGTCTTGTGTTCGGTTTCCCTTCGCTTCTGGGTTCCTCTTCATCGTGCTTAGCATTCCTCCCGAGGTCGTGACTCCTGCTCAGGCACCTGTGGGGCACGTCGCCATTCCTCCTCCTTTCCCTCAACCTGGGGGATCCCTTTCATGGAGGTGGTGAAGGCCAAGCTGACATGTGGTGAGAGCTTCATTCTTCCCCCGCTCTCTGTAATTCTGCAGTTACCCCATGACTTTATCCCACCTCCTCCCAAGCCCTTTATTCATTTTCAGAAACCTCTTGTGAAATTAAAAATCTAAACCTGGACAATTTTTTAATGGTTGCTTTGGGGACGAGGGCTGGGGGAAACATCTCATAATTCATAGGACTTGTAGCTTCTGCCAGAAACGTAAATATAATTGAATGAAATGGTGCGTTTTCCAAACCTGCTAGGCTTTTGAGAATTCCACTGGGCTTCTTTGTTTCTTTTCTAGTCTTTTCCTAGGAATGAGGATTATTTGTTTTTTTCTTCTCTCATCCAGGAAAACACTTTGTAAATTTTAGTTTCAGACCCAATCTTCTTGTTTCTGTGTGGTCAGTCATTATCCCACGTATTTTTTCCCCCCCAACCACTCCTATCCCAAGAAAAATCACACAGCTCAGTCTCAGAGGAAGCATCATCAGGACCACGAACCAGTCTGATCACATGGAACCAGACATGAAGGAGCCAGGCCCGGCGCTGTGGCTGACAACAAATCAGGAGGAAAAGCCTGTTGAGTGAGAACGTGGAATCATATCAAAGAAAGCGTCATCCGAGTGTTTCCAACATCCGGAGTTCATATCCTGGCTGGAGATGGTTTAGGCACATTTATTTCTCACTGTGCAATGGCAAATTCCCGAGGGGGGCCTTGTTACTCTTCCCATGTGATGCTGTTCGGAGTAAGACACTTGTGTTACTTTTGGAGAAGGGTTATTAGAGGCTGAAATAAAATAAAAAAATACATATATTTTATTTTAAAAAGTGTTTCAAACAGGTAACGCATTCACAAGGATGTAAATGTTAAAATGTGTAAACAGAAATGGAAGGAATAGAATAAAAATATTCTAGTATCTCTTCCTCCACCCAGTTGGCATTTCCGGGGACAATCAATTGAGCTGGGCCTCTGCCTCTGGTATAAAGCTTCAAGAAACAGTCTGTTCATTTGGAAGCAAACACATACATGTATGCAACTATGTAAATGTATGCAAATATACACATATTGTTATTTTTTTTCTTCCCTTCATAAAAATGATAGCTACTATGCAGTCTGTTTTGCACACTTTTCAGTTACAACACGTCTTGGGGAAGGCTTCACAACAGCACATCGAGTTTTCTCACGTTATTAAAATCCGCACTGTGACTTCTAGGGCTGTACCATAACCTTCGGATGCAGGGACCTCTCGCGGATAGCTAGGCTGCTTTGGAGAGTCATCCGGGTGGCCCGTGCGAGTAGTCTGTTCTCTCCGCTGCCGAGCTGGGCTCTGCAGAGCGGGTGGGCCTCACCGTGGTCACTGCTTACCCGCCGAGGGACATCCGGGCTTCTCCGTTTCTGAGCTGTCACAAACGACACTCGATGAACTTCCGTGTGCACATTACTGTGTGAACACAAATTTCAGCCTCTCCGATGGAAATGTCTAAGAGTGCAGTGGCTGGCTGCCATGGTAGTTGGGTGTTTCATTTTTTACAGAAACAATGGAACTCTTCCCCGGGGGCTGGACCATTTCTATTCCTATCACTGATGTGTGAACGACCCAGTTTTCCACACAGCCTCTAGCACGTGGTGTTGTAATGAACTTTATTATTTTGGCCATTTTGATAGGTGGGTAATGGGCCTAATTTTTAAATTATAAAATGTTACAAACTTCACTCAGTAGAACCATCCAGGAAATTACAGAAAATTGTGGCAGACATCCATTTTTTTCTCCATGTGAGATGATTCTTCAGAGATAAAAATAGTGAATTAAAGGTTATACTGTATAAATTTTTATTCACTGTTTTGTCTGGGTACCTTTCATCTCCCAACATTCTCTTTTCCATTATGTTTTTAACTTCCGAGGTTTATCGTTACGAGTAGTAAGACGGTGCTAAGTGTGATTTTTTACTGCCATTTGTTCTGACCAAATTTACGTTTCTGTGGCTGCGCTGTGAGCGAGCTGACTTGTCATGCCTCCTGAGAGGTAGACAAGACATTGTACGAAGACGAAACTTCGGCCTTCTGATTTTGGAACCCTCCCAGTTGCAGTATGTTAAAATGTTAATTCTCTAAGATATCGCCAAGAAACAGATGGGACAATTATCTACATATCAAATATAATTGTGTGGAAGCTACATAGTAAATCATCAACCAAATTTCTTATGCATGAAGCTCAACTCTACTGAATACCCTGGAAGAACTATACGTCAGTAGTGTTTAAGACCACCACAGACATATTTACAATTAATATTTTGCTTACAAATTTGCTAAATAGTTCTATTATCTATTTAGAATTTAACATTACACAACTTAGTGTTTATCAATGTTTTTCACTCCTCATTGAACATTTTCTGTTCCTTGATTTCCCCACCTGCTTTTTCTGTAGCTGACTCTCACCCATAGCTCCTTGGTTTTGGATTTTGGTTTTGTGTTTTTTTTCTCAGTAAAGGTTTTGCTGACGTCTGTTATTCCCGGACAGAGGCCCTGCTAAACTCTGTACCAGTTAATTCCTTCTTGCAAATGTTTCCTTAACTCGTGTTTCATAAGACACACACCAGCTGTTCTTGGTATTCCTCCTCCTTCCCTGGAACCTCTTGGGTACTGTCCTCAAGGGGAGACTCGTCTCTGCCACCCATTGCTGTTTCTCTGGGGTCTAGGTGACCACCTTCCCCATCACAGGCACTCAACAAGGCTGTGCGTTTTTGTTGAACGACAGAGGGGATGAAACAATGGACTTGAAAATACCTCCCAACTTCTACATCCTGGGGACGTGTTCGTCCTTCTTCCTCCAGGAAGTTGTTCATCCCCCAACTCCTGCTTCTTTGAAGGGGGGCAGGTTGACGAACTCGGAAGGGAGCTTCGTAAGAGGAAGGGATTCTGTGGACGTTGCTGAGGAGCTGATTTCCTTCCAGCACTTGCAGATGGTCCAGACTCACAGCTCCACCTCCTTTACCCAGGGTTCTCTTTGTCGGGAAATCGGGGTTCTATAAAAATGTCTCAGGCAGTCTTTGACTCCAACTCTGAGCAAATGCTGTAAGGCTGTTCCATTCTTTTTTGTCTTGAAATGACTTGATGTCATTTGTAGCCATGTCTAAGGAAGCTTAAGGCATGTTTTCTTTTTTAATTTAAAAAAGTTACAGTTTACATTCCATATTATTTTGCATTAGTTTCAGGTGTACGCCATCACTGTTAGATAATTGTATACTATACAAAGTGGTCCTCCTGGTATTTCCAGTACCCACCTGATGCCATACTTAGTTATAATATTATTGACCGTATTCCCTGTGCCGTACTTTACGTCCCTGTGATTATTCTGTAACTACCAATCTCTACTTCTTAACCCCTTCACCTGTGCATCCAGCCCCCACATTGCCCTCACCCCTGGGCACCATCAGTCTGTTCTCTGTATCTGTGAGTCTCTTTCTGTTTTGTTTGCTTATTTATTTTGTTCTTTAGATTCCACATACACATGAAATCATGTGTTATTTGTGTTTCTCCGACCGACTTGGGCAATGCATATTTTCAAATATGTCCCTAACTTGTAGTTCTGTGGATAATTTAATTTGTAATTTTGCAATTTCAGTCCATTTCCTCTTGGATCCCCCGGTGTTCAGGACATTTGATGACACACCAATAATAGGAGACTGTTTTTTCATAGTGGTAACAGGAAAAGCGAAGTGTTTTTGCGTGAGGATTATAAAATTTGTTGAAGCACACATTTTTGTCTAAAGCCATTTATTTATTTTTCTTTCAACTGGATATAGTTCATGAAAGCGCATACTTCAATTTCTAAAGCTGGAACCCTTTTAGTGCATTTTTATGTTAAATTTTTTGCCTGGGTAGTGTGAGGATGATAAGTTAGGCAATTTCGGGAATAATCAGTGTATGACAGTCAAATGGCCCGTTGACAATTCTCTTATAATTTAGTAATAGCTAATTTTAATAAGGCTTGAAAGATATGCCATCATAGACATTTCATTTTAGGGTTCCTGTGGACAGAATTACCTACTAGCTTATCACGTATAACACGCCTCTCCTGTAAGGTCATGGTGCCGGCAAACCCAGGGGTGGAGAAAAGTGTAACAACAATAACTTTTTAAAAAAAGTTGGGGGCTCTGTAAAGAATCCTAAATTGGGGTAACTTTTACTATGTTTCTCTAATATTTATTAGAGTGGTGTTCAGTTGTCACTTTTCATTGACATTATCATGAACTGAGTCAGGTTTCTAAGTGACTTCCCAATTTCCTGGTGGTGACCATCTCCACTTTTAAATGAGTATTAATAAGACAAATACTTTCATAAATAGGTAACAACTGAGAAACTGGAATTTTATCCTCTGTGATTTCAAAGATAAAGCCCCAATCACAGAAAAAAAATGAGAAAGCGGTTGGGCATTAGGTGCCTACGCTGCGGTGGCCCTGTCCGGCTGGGCCCCTGTGAGCCTCTCACCCATCTGGAATGTGGGCATCTGATGCTGTGCAGGCCTCCAGGGTCATGCCCTTGAACCACCGGGGGCACGCTCAGCATGCTAAAGTGTGACTGAGAGGCCGACAAGGACGATGGGTAGTGACTTTGTTCACGTTACGTCATACACATGGGAAGGGAAATTATCATCGGAATCATACTTTGATAACGAGATTCAGAGCACCAGAGAAGAGAGAGGCAGGTATTCTGGAAGGTCTGTAGGAGGGAGCCTGGTCTCTGTGGTGCAGTTAGTCTCCACCGGGAGAGTTACAAGAAGGTTCCTCTAGTTTGGGGAAGGTGGGTGGTCCATCTGTGTTTGTGTTCCCTTCATTGAGAATGCGCACCCTGGAGAGATCGGTGCAGTTTGCGACACGGCTTGCTTCCTCTTGCAGTGGGCTCTAAGGTCTACGTATAATAACACATTGATAAAAACAGAGAATCTCAGTTTCATAGATTTTGAATTTGATTTCTTTCATCTCTAGGCTTTATCCTTTAATCAAACGTCAAAGCAAAAGTCTCCTCTTCTTTTTCTTTAATGTTTCTTTAAACCCTTTCAGGCTACGATGGAAGCTTTCTTTTCATGTCTTTCCCCCTATTTAATGCTAATTCAATTTATAAGGTTTTCTTGGTTTTTCCCCATTTCCTTCTTATTCTTCATCTGAGGATACTCTCAGGACATGGACATTGCTACATCAGCTCCAATCATTAGTCTCTGAAGTCTAGCAAATGCTACGTTAATAATAATTCCGTGGCTTGCACCGATTTGCTGCCTCGAGCAGTGCTTCAAAATGAGAAACGCTAAAGCAATGGGCCAAGCCTGCTGTGTGCTTTGAACACAGAGATCATTTTCCCCCCAGTCTAGTAAGCCATCAGCTCATTCCCTGGGACAGTACCGCTATTTATGATTTCCTCTAAGCATAAATGTACTGGAAATATCCTCTGTCAAAGGCATTCAACAGTGAAATATGGACAATCATCAGCTGTGGGAAGAAGTCTTTGCAAATAGTGATGTTCTGAGATAGTCAAGTAAAAACCCAAACGAAACAAAACGTTCCTCCTCTGCGTGACCCCCGCCCCCCACCATCCATCACCTTCCAAGCTGCTGCCCACTAAGTGCAGGAATACTGGGCCTTAATGACCCGAATCATGCATTGTCTCCGAACTGGGAATGGGAGCGAAGTTGCAACTAGCAAAATGACTTTTTGGAGGCGGACCATTGATGGGGGGCCTTGGGCCAGGCAATGTGGCGTCAGGGGGGAGGCCTCTGCTACCTACCACCCACTCAATTTCTTGAATGTCTTGGACTTTTCATTCGATGCCTATATTCGAATTTCTAATTGAATGTTTCTGGCTGTGCTTGTTCATTTTCTGATTCTTCTGACTATAACAGAATAGATCCCTCTGTGCTAACAAAGGCTATTTTTGTTTTATTCACTGTTTCGTATATGATGCCAAGTACCATTGAAGGCATTAAAAAAAACTCACTGAATGAATAAGTAAGTGCTCCTGTAACCAAGACGAGGCTTTTTTTTCCACATGGGTTCATTTACAGCATTGCTGGGTTTCTGGGAGGAAGTGAGTCAAGTCTCATTTCATAGGTGGGGAAACTGAGCGCCCCAGACGATGGACGGACTTGAAAAGTTCCCAAATGTGTTCTAGTCCCCAGGATGACATAAAATGCCATCAGTTTATGCTAGGACAGTTGGTTTCTGCTTATAATTGCTTCCTTCTGGATCGTCATATTTTTATTTTTGAGAGATTTTTTTTTATAGTCGTAAGACATAAGGACATTTCCACAGAGAAATCAGGACCATGATCTATTTCTGCAACCAAGGGATACATTTCTGTTATCCATGGAGCCCTGAGATGCCCAATAATTGTGGAACATTGGAAGATAGTTCCATGCAGCCATCTTTCTCATGGTCCGTCTGCCGACATCACTAGGACAAACTTGAGCCATAGAAATTGTCAGGCGTAAACAGTACTTAAATCAGCTGTGGTGTCCTTGCCAGCCACCTTCATCACTAACTTGCCAACACAAATTCGATCCATTACATCATTTATATAGTCCTTGGTTTGCCCAGAAAAAGGAATGGAATTATCATATTGCCTGTGTATGTTGATTATTTGAGAATTTCTTTTGGTTTTGAATTGCTACTTCTTTCCCTAAGAATGTGTATAATCTGAATGACCAAAATGTACATGAGTTGGGGGAGACGATATTTCTAGGATTATATGGAGAAGAAATCAGTCAGAATGCTTCTATTTCACTGTAGTGCTTTCTAAGTTATAGGGTTTTAAGCCTTGGTTTACAAAAATGTGCTCAAATATTGATTATTCACTAAAGCATATTAATAGAGTAGAATACAATTCTACAAAATCTCTGAATGCATGCAAAAATTCAAAAACAGAGTGGAAATAAGTGTTTTGGGCTCAGCCACAAGGAATCATTAAATATGCTAAAAAGTAGTACTACTGATAATTGGAGATTGCAATATATTCATAATTTTTCTACCTTTTTCCTTTTAAATTCCTTTATGAAATACTGGGCACTTAGAATTTTTCTAGGTATGATGAAAATTGTAGGGTGAAATAAGAAACATATGGTCTCAAGGATTATCTGTAGTTTCCTTATCTAAACATTTTCCTTCTTTTGTTTAAGAAGATTGTTCCAAGGTTGAGCTTGCTAATGTTAAAGGAATTCCTGGATGTTCACTTTATAAATGAATTTAGCTGTTGAATGGTTCTGTTGATGTTGGTTCTGGAAACTCAAATGATGTCCAAACAGATTACATGGAACTTGTACCAATCACTTACTCTTCTCTCTTGCTTGCTTGGCTTCCACTGTATTTATGATACTATTCAGAGTGGGAATGAGCTGTTCCTGGCAGCGTGTGCTGTTAGTTCAAACTCTGATGTTTGGAAAAGATGTTTTATGGGCGAAAGTTTTAAACCAGGACATTATTCCTGTTGATTTGTACTTGTAATCACTGTGAAACAAATAAATCTGGACCTGTGACAAAACATCCCTTTCCTAAGAGGGAAAAAGGCTAATGGTGACTGTCAGCCTGTCATCTATTTCAGTGTCTTTAGTTATATTTCGCTTGCTTGTTTGTTTTGTTGATTAAATTCCTGTTAAAGGTGAGATCATATGGTATTTGTCTTTCACTGCCTGGCTTATTTCACTTAGCATAACGCTCTCTCTCCAGTTCCATCCATGCTGTCATGAAGGGTAGGAGCTCCTTGTTTCTATCTGCTGCATAGAATTCCATTGTGTAAATGTACCATAGTTTCTTGATTCATTCATTTACTGATGGCCACCTGGGTTGCTTCCAACACTTGGCTGTTGTTGAGAACAGACTGACAGTGACCAGAGAGGAGAGGGGAGGGAACTTCAGGGGAAAAGGGGAAGGGTTTACAGGAACAAGTATAAAGGACACATGGATAAAAACTAGGGGGGTGGAAATGGGAGGGAGGTGGGGAGGGCTGGGGCAGTGGGCTGGGATGGGAGTAGAAGACAGAAAACTGTACAAGAACAATTAAAATAAATTAAACAAAGAAAAAAAAAGACTAATGGAGACTGTTCACTGCAGTATTGAGCAAAAGCAGTTAAATTACTAATTTGAATATCCTGATGGCTACGTGCAATCAAGGCAAGAAAGTGAATTCACAGATTGGCCTGCCCAGGTGCTGACTCGCCAACACCACTTCATGGAGCTTCTGAATGCTGGGGTCCCGGCTTCTGTGCTCCCCTCACCCCTGCCAACAGTCATGGATTCTAATCACACGAAATTGCGGAACTAAAGACATCGCTGATTATTTCACAGGGAGGGACTCTCTGCTGACCCACTGGAGTGAAATAATCACCAGGCTCTTGAGTGATTTTCGTTACTTCGGTAAACTTGCCGCAGATCTAGCTTCCTCAGAGATAAGAGTGTGAAGCCTTACTAACGTAGGGAAATTTCCCCATACTTGTGGGGTCGGCTATCACTGGGACACTGAGTCCATATATGGGGGGCCAGGGCAACATTAAGGGGCTTCTATATGTCAGTTTCTCTATCACTTATTTCATACGGGTTCTCATTTTATCCTCATTAATATCAGGAACTTGGATATTTATTACCTAGAAGAAACTGAGTCTCAGAACAGTTAAATATCCTTGGAGCATTCCAAGTCCCATGGCCGGTCAGCCTTGTAGTTGGATTTAAATGCAAGTCATGTAACTCTGAAGCTAGCCCTCCCGCCTTAGTGTTATAACCCTCAGATGCCTATCGTCCTTCTGGAAGCTGGTGGGGATTCTGCTCTGAGAACTGAGGATCTTTTCTCTGTTGGGGCTGGCGGACCAGTGCAGCTGAGTTGAAGAAGGTGCCTCTTAAACCCTGAAGAGCAAAGCCCGTACCTTGTACTTGAAGAGATGCAATGAACAATTCTCATAGACTCTTCAGAAGAAAAAAAGTTATGAGAACGTTAGATGCTACAGTTCTTGATCCCTGGGTAGCGATGGAAGCCGAGGACTTATGTTCTATAAAGTCGTTATTTACAGTAACTATTTAGCCTTTGTTTTTGTTCTTTCAACTTCCTGTCTGAATTTAACAAATAACCCTGGGAAGTTGCTGGGAAGCCCAACTGGCTGAGCTAAGTAGCAAGTAGGTGTTAGGACAAGGAGCTGTGATTTCTGACTCTGAGGATGACGTGATTCTCAGCATGATGTATTTTAAAATGACCCAGGTCCCCAGAGAGCAGCTATCTGGGCCTCTGCAAATGACATCCAGGAAGTGATTGGAATGGATAAGCATTTTAGGAAGAGAAATCATGGTTAAACCTCATGATAGTGATGCTGCTTGGTACAAAGGGTGTGTCTCATTTTCTGAGTGCTTTATTGGTAGTACACAAGTACTTACATGGTTATTATGGGAAAGGTAAAAAAACTGGTTAACAACAATCATCAGAAACTTTAAAGAACAGCAACATAATTTTAGCAATGCTACGAGTCTGATGTATAATATTTTGGATTTTTTCCTACTTTTAAATGTATGAGTTTTACCCAAACTGGATCAGACTGCAATAGTATTTGGTAACCTGTTTTTGTTTGTTTGCTTTTTAATTGGCTTTCCACTGAATGGTGTATCATAAATAGCTTTCCAGCATTATTTGTGATTGCATACTGTTCCCTAGTATTGATGTAGCAAAAAAATATTTATCTGATTTTCTGTTATGAGGCAATTACACTGCTTTGCTTTTTCCTAATCAAAACATGAGTTCAAAAATGTTTACATACTATTCTGTGCCACCATTGTGCTAACGATGACTAATGTCTTCCTAACATTTTTTGGCTTTTAATGTGATGTGTACCTGTTCCATATTCCGGCAGTTTTAGGAATTCATACACATGTAGTTTTTCTCTTTTATGTTCTGTCGTTCCACATTTGTCGTGTCCCTCAGTATGTCAGCCATTTCCCAGGGCACATGTGAAACAGTTGTGCCCTCTTGGCGTGTTACACTGGGGATGTGTGCATATTTTACTGCAGTGAACCCTGGCCGCTGGGAAGATGATCGCCCGTGTTCGCCTGGGTTGCTCGGCACGTGTGTTTGTCAGACACGGTTTCAGCACCGTGGACTTTTCTTAACATTAGCCTCTGATTGTGTTTACCAGGGAAAAGGTTAGACACTGTATTTTCCGAAACAAGTGATATGTTCTCTATTTTGAACGCCAAGCATCCTAGGGCTACATCAATATGAATAAAAGATTTCTTAGAAAGAAGCAGAGAGCAATACTGTGACAACTTATTCACCGATAATGAATGCACAGTGCTCTGTAAAATAATCATGTTAGCCCGGACCCCGGTCTTCCTGCATCATCACCATTTCCTTAATAGTCTGTCAGGCAACGCCGAATCAAAGACAGCATGAAAGGCAGAATCGGCTGCTGGAGCTGGAGCGCTTACATCCTATAAAGCTTCCCGAAGTCATGGCAAAAAGCAGAGGGTGCCCTTCCTTTGATCGTGCGACCGGATGAAAGGCGTCTGTGGCCGCAAACAAATGTCCTTCCCTCGAGCGCACCCCTGAGCAGAGCCACCATGTCGCCCCAGCTGTTCCCTTGTGGACCCAGCTTCGTGCCGTTCCCGCGACTGCGGCCGCCCGTGTCCGGCTCAGGAGCGAGGTACTAGGGGGGTGGGCGGTCACGCCGAGGGGCTGGAATCGTGAAAACAAGGCTCGGCCGCTTTTGGTGACGGGGACGGAGCTCTCCTTATTTGTTCTTTACTTATTTATCCGCCCGAAAGAGTCCTTTAAACAATCGGTAGTTTCGGTGAACTGATACTGCGTGTGTTAAGTATATTGACTGTCATGATCAATGAGAGATGGATATGCACCTCAGGAAATCCTCTTTAGCCTTGGTCATATTCAGATCAGCCTTAGAATAATTGACTGTAAAAAGTACATACGCTCCCACTTTAAAATCATTATCAAATTGCTCTGCTTCACCCTAATGTTCTTTCTCTGAAATTACTGTTTAAATGGAAGTTATTGCGAACGTGTTGTGTTTCAACATTTGCTCTGAAAAAAGTCACTCGATGATTTATTTGGAAAGTCGCGGGGCTACCTCGTGTCTGACTTCCCCTGTTCTTGCCTGACCTTGCCTGTTCTCTCCGAACGTCCTCGCCGGGCCTGCCCTCTTTCTTCTGTTGGTACGTCTCGGGCACGGCGGCCAGCGTCGCGCATGGGGCTGTTACAAATGAGCTGACCCCCTCGGCCAAGGGGTCATTCTTCCCAGTGAGCCAACAAGGTGCTAACTAGTTTTTAATACTGACAAGCAGTCATGAGCCAGCAAGAAGGAAACTCCCATAAACCCTAAACCTCTACTCCATGAATGATTTTATTTTTATGGTCAACGCTTGACCCTGAAATGCTTCTTCTTTAAGCGGATGAAGCTAAAAGAAAGTATTTGGGTAGTAACCCGTAATGAGGAAAGGTTTACTGTACTTCTTACTGGCTGTTTTGTCAATGAACACCTTTTTTTTTTTTGTTTTGTTTTGTTTTTTTTTGGCTTGGATATGTTTGCTTGAATGGGAAGATGGTTACTTTGAGAGAAGTGAGGTCAGACATTTGTTTTTTTGCCATTGAAATGGTAGCTAAGAATTTTCTCTTGTGCTCAGAGGCAAACAGAGAGTAATAAAAGTTGGTGGTATCGAAGGACCATTTCTCAGCCTTGGTTACTGGGGGCTACCCAGGGCTGTAAGTAATATTGGGAAGAAAGTTTGTTCAAAGATATCCCGCATCTTATTCTAACTTTCCAGAAAAGATGATCCTGGACAAAATCTAAAGGACTGGTCTCCTATGGATTTATAATGATCGTGGCACTGTTTTCCAAAACAAACTGAAAAATGGGGTGGCAATGAGACAGAATACTTTGATGCTTTTCATTTTTTAGCTGGAAGTGGTCATTCTCTTAAAGAACTGATTATGGAGGTCGTTAGGCTACAGGCACCATAGCTGCCATCCCCTGAGGACAATTACCCTTCCTCCTCCCCAAGACAATGCTTAGTAGAGGCAGTTAAGCAAAACTCATCAGGGGCTGAGAAGGTGGTAAGTTAAAAGTCAGGGAGAAATGGCGGCCAGATGTGGTACCTCGGCAAGAAACATGATCTAAAAATCAGACTTATGTTCATGTCCTGTTCTGTCACCTGTAGAAATGGACGCACCTCTGTTCAAATCAACTATCTACTCGTGGTGTCAGTTTCCTCCTAGAAATAACATGTAGCCTTAAAGGGTTTCTTGTGTAGATGAAGTTATGGCCCTTGGCATGTCATATTTGCACAAGATAAATTCTAAGGAATGGGGGCGTGAGTGTTGAAATGTACTTGATTTTCATTGTACACTTGCCCTTCTATCAGCTCCCAGCTCCTTGACTCCCAAGTAGTGTGACCTTGGGGAGCGTGAGGATCTTTCTGAACCTTGCCAGTCTCACCCGTATAATGAGGATAATAACTCCTAGCTCTGATGATTTTTGCCACATTACATTTAAAAATATATATACACCTAGCATAGAGCAGGCATATATGAACATGGTATGATTGATCCGTAGAATACACATATGTTTGGGAGATGAAAATTTCCATGGGTGATGAGGATATCATTTGTGTTGCCCCTATTAGTCATTCGAGATCATTTTTTCCTTCTATTTCATTTTTACCCATAATTGTCCACCGCCTACTAAAGGCCTTACCCATAATTAGGATGAAGTGATTGAGGTAAGGAATGGTTGAAGACATACAGATTAAAAACTTGGCTTTTTAAATAGTTTCTCTACTGCCAAATGGGACCGTCACGTGGCAACTGTTGAACTGGGTGTATTAGGAACCAGATTAGCTCTGACCTCCGCTCCGGGCAGTGACAAAGGAATCAATCCCACTCTCTGCGTGGCAGGATGCATTTCTTCGTGTGAATCCAGTCCCTTTGTGTGCACCGGCAACTTTGCTTCCATGAAATTATTGAACTCATCAGAACTTTTCAAACGGTAACGCTCCATTTTTGTGTTTAAATGAGAGTCTCTGAGTAATTAAGCCTATATCTCAGATGCTCGAACTACGTGCTGCTCCGGAGCGCACCTGCTGACTCACAAATGGAGGAACGGTTCCCTGTTAACGCTCTCCTCCAGGAAAGACATTCAAGTAGCTTTTAAAGTGCTTGAAACTGTAAAGATAATGGCCTCATTTTCGGGAGGTTTCTCAGATGATAACATCATTGATTCCATATCACTTTTTTTTTTTTTGCTAGTAAAGTGTCATTATGTGCATGTGAATAATGATCCTGAAGACATTTCAGGTCATCTTGCCCAACTTGGTGGTGCTACCAGGCGTGTCTCTGTGTGCGGCGTCAGCCTGGTTGGGCTCGCACCCAAGGCTTTGGTAACAAAGGCAGGATGACCAGCTGTCCCAGAGACGACCCGGCCTGCCTGGCCCAGGCAAACGAGTAAGGGATGGCCGGCCACCGCAACAGACCTTTTTGTGTCTTCACCAAGACCCTTGGAGGGATTTTCTTATGAACAAAGCAGACACAGTTCCTCCGCTCACAACTTTTGAGCCAAGCGAAGCATTGCTGGCAGCTTCGGAGGGGCACGCGGCAGAACCGTGCCCTCGGATAAACTCTTGAGGAAGCTCCGAGTTCAATGTTGGTGATGATGCATTCCATCTGGTACTTGGTAGCTTCCTGTCTATTTCAGTCTAGTTTGGCTCATTATTTCTGCCAAACACTGAGCTAAGCTTTTTCCACCTCGCTCAAGGAGGGTATACACTTTCAAACATGTAAATATACCAAATTTCTAATTATTGATTTTTTTTTTACTTTATAATTGAATTTACTGGGGTGGAATTGGTTAAGGAAATAATATAGGTTTCAAGTGTACAATTCTGTAATACATCCTCTGTATGTTAGATTGTGTGATCACCACCCCAAGTCCAGAAAGTTATCTTTTTCCTTTTTTTTTCAAACGTGTCTGTGTTCTGCATCCTATGGAGGGCAGAGAACCAGTTATTTGATCTCCTAAGTCTTTTTGAAGGATACGAACCCTTAAAAAGGCAACTTGACACATTGCAGTTGGTACTGTGGTAAAGGGAATCGAGTGCACTGAAGCAAAAAAACACCTGTGTGTCACTTAACAAAGACTCTGGTGAGGAAGAAGTTTCAGGTGGCATCTAAAATGAGACCCAAAGGAAGCAGCACGAAGTCTTCAAAGGAAGACCAAAGGAAGCTCGGTTAATTTGAGTTGTTCATTTTTCTTAGGGTCCAGCTGAATATTTTTATTTAAAAGTTAGCAACCCCCAGATTTCAAAGCTCCATACATAACTGCTATGATAATGAAGTCGGGTTGAGGAAATAAAGAGGAATTATCGTGTGACAGGGTATTTGTATCATCCACAGCCTTTCTTCCAAAATTAACAAATGTGTTCCTCCTTCTGGAGCAAGGTTATTTGGAAGTTCTGTTTCCCCCGCGTGGATGCCAGATGGCAGCAGCCACGGATCGCGAGCCTCTGCATACTGACGATTGTCAACCTCAGATGGCAATGGGACGTTAGCAGCAGCAGCCACCGAGTAATTTTTAATCCCAAATACATTAGCGAACATCCCCTATACTTTAGGCACTGGGTGAGCGAGTGTTAGCAGAAAATGACTCATACCTCTGTAGTGGAGCTTCAGGTTTAAGGGGTTCAACACACTGTGCAAGACAAACTTGATTCTCCCTTAAAGCAATTCTGATTTTTTTTGAGAATTCTTTATGCCATAATGGGAATTGATGCGGGGGAGGGTAAGCATGGGGAGACTTAGCAGGTATACCTCCTTGTTAGAGACAATTGGGTGATGGGAAGAGGAACGTGGTCTTTTCTTCCTTTCCAATATTTCCCACTGGGTCGCTATACATCCGCTCACACGAGGGATCCAATCTGCCAGCTGCAGACACATCTAATTAAAGGTCATGCCTTAGAACAGAAGACTGCACAGCACAGGGCTTTTAAGGGTGTGAAATATTTCATGGCAACTTTTGTAGATGGATACGTGGAGGGAGCTTCCATCTGGGTTCAATATTGGCATTTGTCATTTAAAGTTTTGTTTTGCTTTGTTTTTCTATATCTTGTCTTGAAAATAAATTTTAACCCGGAGGCAAATGAAATGTCTTTAGACAAATCTGCCAAGCTGGTGTGGACTGAGCGTGGTAATTACAAGCATTTTTCTCCTTTTCTTTATTATTCAGCTAAAAAGATTTTTACTATTTAAAGACTCTAGAGCATAATACTAGAGAAAGGGGATTCAGGTATAACTACGTGACTTTTTTTCCGAACCACCAGAAGGATGGATTTGAATATAGCTCAGATTCGGAGATTTCAGGGAAGAAAATCAGGAATGAAGGCTCGGCAATGCTGAAGCTGCCCACCGAGCATCCATGTGGAAGAGCTGAGTAGGCGGTTGACTCCATGAATTTGGGGGAGAGGACTGGCTGACTCTACTAATCAGGCCATCGCGGGGACAGAGATGATTTATACCTAGAGCATCGCTGCAAAGGAAGGCTTTCTGAGAAGAGAAGGGAATGAACCAGGCCTGCCCAAAGATATGTGGAAGTAGACTTTAAGATAAGGGCACCAAGAGAACGAGACACCTGGAGGTCAAGCAGCGATGGTGATTCAAGGATGAGGAAGTGACCAGCCATGCCTAATGCCTAACGCTGACCCAGGATAAGTAAGGTGACCTATGAGAAGTAAATTTCTGCTTCTGAGGCCACCCAGTCAACAGTATTTAATGACAGCCCTAAAAAACGAAGACAGCAAGTCTCACTGTGTTTCTTTTACTACCAATCAGAGCCGTGGCCAACATGGCCACGGGTGTTCACCCTCTGCTTCTGGGATTTTTCTTTGTATGATGGGGATGCTGTGTCTCAGGGACTCAGGTCCTTTGTGGGGGTTCCCTTTGACAGGTCTCCTGCTTGTCAAAGCACTAACTCGCCACCCCCCAAAACTGGCAGACAGCATCAGGGTGAACTGCAGTGTTAATGCCAGCTTACCTCTCTGATTTCGCATTTTCTCATCTTTTCTAGCTTCTAAGGACTTCTTGCACATTCCTACTGCCTATATTTGCAGAATGCATGTGTCCATGCACGCTTGCATGTTTGCGTACATTTGTGTATGCATATGCACATGTATGTATGAGCACATGTTTATGTACGTATTCATTTGATCTTTGGGGGCTTCTGCATGTGTGAATGGGTAACGAGAGTAGAGTTAAGAGGAAAGATGGAAACGATGTTAACGCATCTGATCTTTTCTTTGAGGTGGTCGCTGTAAACCCACAGAATTTATTAGAAGCCTAAATGCTGCGTATTCTTGTTACTCTTTATTATGTACAGAAAAGAATAAAAATGAGTTAATGTTCTACTATTTGCATTTGTTCCTTTTTTATACTGGCTTGACCCCCACCTGCCCCTACTCATGCATTCAGGCAGAGACAGGAAGAGGCAAAATCTCTTTGCAATTTAAGGATGCAAAATGTCCTTGAGTATTTGCTCCAGCTTTCCTTCCCTTTGCTTCCTCTGCTTAGGGCTGAGGTAAATGGGGGTTGTTGGAGGGAAGCACTTTCAATAGAACAAGGAAGTACGAAGCACAGGTCCTGCAAGTGAGAACTACCCACGAGGACGTGAGTTTTCCCACCAAGGAGCGACCTGAATGCAAAAGTACTCCTGGGCAGTCTTGTAATATGTTTCGCCATGGAAACGGTGAGACGGTTATTTCCAGCTACCTTCCAGCCCTGATTACCAGAATGACAGGAGCATAAACGCAGTTACCGAAGGGCTATCAGCATTATCGAGTGGTTAGCAGCCGGAGCCCTTCACCACTGCCATTCCACCATCGTGTCCATGTTAAACACACACGTGTGTCTGCATTGTGTATGTGTCATGAGTGCGGTGAGTGTATAAAGCTAGGTTCCCTTTCCAAAATGGACTTTATTTCAGATTTTATTTAAAAAATGCAGAGAATGCCATCGAAGGTCATCAGAATTAATCTCCGCCCCCTTATAAGATGTAACAGACTCAGGAGGTGAGAAGGAGGCTTGAATAACGACGAGAAGAATTAGATGGGCGAACAGAAGTTGGGAAACGCCGTAGGAGGGGCTGCCAAGTGCTGAAAGTAAGGTTTTGTGTGCGTGTAGTGAGCGCTGGAAGCTGGCTAGCCACCCGGGGAGCACTTGAACGTGAACTGGTGAAATGATTTTTTTTCCAGATGAAAAATTGATTGGAGGCTTACTAATTAATTTATTTTTTACAAGGCTCCAGCTAAATGTTTGCTCTGTGAAATAATTGAGTTACTGGAGGTTGGGAGTGAATATTTGGAAATGGAAAGGAACCTGGTTCAGAGTCAATGACCAAAGGGCTAAGCAAACACTTCTCTGCGACCCGGTACAGGTCTGCTGTTTGCGATGCTCTTTGGTAACATTTTACAGATAACCTAGAACTCTCCTAATAAGGAAGAATCACCCTGATGAGGAGGTAAGAAGCAAGAAGCCACGGAAAGAGCAGGGTGTGTGGCAGGTGTGGCCTTGTCTGCGAGGAGGCAGTAACACAGGACTCACCCAAGGACTCTGTGACCCGTGCGGCAGAATTGGAAAGCAGCAGGGAGGGAACGGTGCCGTGAGACCCACAGGAGACTTTTGCCAATGGTCTCTAGCCACTAAAAGTTCCAGAAGAGAATGCCTGCAGAAGATTGGCATCCTGAACGATTAGCAATTGAACAAAGCCCGATAGCGTTTCTGGAAGAAGATTGTATTGACAACCTGGGTCAGCATTATTTTTCTGTGTTATAAAGTGGTAAGGCCTACTTAAAAATTACCGAGTAAGAATTGTAAGAGCGAAGCAAGAAAATTGCATTTTAATAAGATGCCGCATGATTTTTCCATTAAATTCAAGTAACCAGAGCAAGCAAATGAGAGGAAAATGAAAAAAATTAATATTAATATTAAGGGAGTTGATACTGCTAGGGGAAATTGATGATCATGAATCAAAAAAAAAAAAATGTCCACAGTTTTCAGAATTGTTCCGGAGCACAGAAACATCTGGAGAGTTTTTCAATTCATATTTGAAGATATTAGGATAATCTAAAGACGGTAGCTTAAATCAATCTTAGTTATTACCATAGAAGAAAAACTAAAAATATATACAGTGAATCCAGCAGTACATTACCTGACTAGTTTACTATTGCAAAAACTATTTGTACCAGAAATGAAAAAAGTAATTGTGTAACAGAAAAACTGTTTAAAACAATTCACCAAATCATTGTAAGAAAAACTCCAACAATGTATCATCAACTAGACAGATTCAAGAGAGGTTTCTAGCAACAATCAACATCCATCCACTCTTAATATGACTTTTAGTAAAATATAAATATTTATTGCCATTTCGAGGCCAAAAGTTTAACTGCTAGGGCACAAGAGGCCTTCTTTTATGAGAATGTAGTACCCAGTTGATATTTTCCTTCCAAAAGTACTGGTCAATGTGGTAAGACAAGAACAATGAAAATAGAAATATCGGAGATTTTCAGACAGCATGACTGTCTGCCAAAAAAAGCCTAGAAATAAACCTGAAAAAAAAAAATACCACCGCATATACAGGAGTTCAACATGGTAGCCACTTAAAATACCAAAACCAAAAAAAAAAAAAAACGCCGGAACAAAACACTTGTACAGCAACCCAAATTATAAAATGCCTAGAAATAGTATCACAAATAATATTTCAGATCTACCCAAATGTGACAATAAAATGTTTTGACCTATATAAAATGTCATTATTAAACAAGAAAAGTGTCAAATGGAGAAAATACCACCTAGTAATAATTGCAATACCGCTTTATTTTCTATAAAATATGATACTATTGGTGCTATTATATTGCAGTAAATGTAATCAAATGGTCCAGAATTTTATTCCGACTACAACCATGAAAAAAATTACAGTTTTAAGAAGTGATGAGGGTAGACTTGCCATAGTATGTTATCCAAAACTGTGCAGTTCTGGCAAAGTCCAGAAAGAAACACTAAATTCACCTACAAGGTGGAAGTAAATTCAGATAAATGTAGATGAGAAGAGGGAGGAAGTAAGGGAGGAAGGAAGAGAGAAAAAGAAGGGGAGAGGGGAAAGTGCATTTGTACATATAAAAGGGAATCCTAAGAGGATATTTAAAACCAATTAAAATTGTAAACAGAATTGAGAAGAACAGACTTCTGGCCAAGATGGAGGCATAGGTAGACACACTGTGCCTCCTCACACAACCAAAATAAGGACAACAACAATTTAGAAACAACAACATCAAAACAACCAGAACTGACAGAAAATTGAATTGTATGGAAGTCTGACAACCAAGGAGTTAAAATAGACAAATTCATCCAGATGGGTAGGAGGGGCGGGGTTGGGTGGCTGGTGGAAAGGGGTCACGGCAGGAAAAAGTGGTGGCTTGAGGACCCTGGGCGTGCAAAGCAGCAGCTGGAAGACCCTGGGCACAAGGTGGCAGCAGGCAGACCCAGTGAGGCACGCCAGGCGGTTGGCTGACCAGGTGGTCCCACATTCGCACGCAGATAATCCAGGCGAAAACAGGGAGTGAGACAGACCTCACAACCCAGGGCCCCAGCACAGGGAAATAAAACCTAAAAACATTGATTGAAAACCCCTGTGCAGGTTGAGGCTTGGGGAGAGACTCCCAGCTTCACAGGAGAGTTCATGGGAGAGACCACGTACACAGGCCCACCCACATGGGAATCAGCATCAGAAGGGTCCAATTTGCTTGGGGGAAGTGGCAGAAGAGACTGAAACTGGAGAGAGAGCAGAGCAAGCACCATTGTTCCCTCTGTGACCCCACCTCCACATACAGCATCACAACCCAGCGACTGGGTTGCCCCGCCCTGGGGAACACCTAAGGCTCTGCCCCTCACTACATAACAGGCACAACCAGAGCCCTGCCCCCCCCCAAAAAAAGGCCCAAGCGGAAGAACAGATCAAAGCTCCATAACAAATTCTAAGCAACCAAGAGATAGCCAACCTATCAGATGCATGGTTCAAAGCACTGGTGATCAGGATGCTCATAGAACTGGTTGAATTTGGTTGCAAATTAGATGAACAAATGGAGGCTACACTAAGTGAAATAAAGGAAAATGCACAGGGAACCAATAGTGATGGGAGGAAAACTGGGACTCAAATCAATGGAGTGAACCAGGAGGAAGAAAGAAACAACTAAACAGAAAAAATGAAGAAACAAGGATTCAAAAAAATGAGGAGAGGCTTAGGAACCTCCAGGACATCTTTAAATGTCCCAACATCCAAATTATAGGGGTACCAGAAGGGGAAGAGGAAGAGCAAGAAGTGGGAAACTTATTTGAACAAATAATAAAGGAAACGTCCCCAATCTGGCAAAGGAAATAGACATCCAGGAAGCACAGAGAGTCCCAAAGAAGGTGGACCCAAGGAGGAACACACCAAGGCACATCATAACTACATTAGCCAAGATTAAAATGAAGGAAAGAATTCTAAAAGCAGCAAGGGATAAGGGGACAGTCACCTACAAAGGAGTTCCCATCAGACTGTCAGCTGATTTCTCAAAAGAGACCTTCCAGGCAAGAAGGGGCTGGAAAGAAGTATTCCAGGTCATGAAAGGCAAGGACCTACATCCAAGATTGCTCTATCCAGCAAAGCTGTCATTTAGAATGGAAGGGAAGATAAAGTGTTTCTCAGATAAGGTCCAGTTAAAGGAGTTCATCATCACCAAGCCCTTATTATATGAAATATTAAAAGGACTTATCTAAGGAAAAGAAGATAAAAATATGAACAGTAAAATGACAGCAAACTCACAGTTATTAACAGCCACACCTAAAACAAAAGCAAAAGCAAACTAAGCAAACAAGTAGAACAGGAACAGAACCACAGAAATGGAGATCACATGGAGGGTTAGCAACAGGGGAGTGGGAGGAGGAAAGAGGGGGACAAAGTACAGAGAATTAGTAGCATAGATGGTGGGTAGAAAATAGACAGGGGGAGGGCAAGAACAGTGTGGGAAAAGTAGAGGCTAAAGAACTTATGACACATGGACATGAACTAAAGGGGGGGAATGTGGGTGGGAGGGGTTGTGCAGGGTGGAGGGGAATGAGGGGGGAGAAATGGGACAACTGTAATAGCATCATCAGTAAAATATGTTTTAAAAAAAGAATTGAGAAGAACAAACATTGAACTCTGGACCAAGTCCCTGAGAACTGGAGAACTGCGGTGCTGGAGAAAGCCCCCAAAGACTACACGAACAATAACCGGCCTTGATCTCGGTAGGAACTGTCACCAGGCCGGCTAAAAGCAAACATCACTCTATATGTTATAAAATCGTAAAACCAAAGGATATTTTTCTGTCCTTGATAGAAGACATGAATCAAAAAGTGTTTTGCTTTGTATTTCATTTTTTTAACTTTAACTTCAAAAAGTATTTGCATCATTCCATACGTTAATATCATCTACAATCCTAAGAGGGAAGATAGATTTAGATCCTTTATTGCCTTACTTCACACCATGTTATCACTAAAGGGGAGTTTGGAATTTGTTTATTTATTGAGAGACCTCATGCCATGCAAGACTATCTTCACCCTCAGGAATAAACACACACACACACACACACACACACACACACACACACACACAAACACACACGAGTCACTTGCAAACTGTGACCGTGTTTTGGCACATTTGCAAGTGTTGGGAGCTGTTTACTTCACACTGAGGGCCGTTTCAAAGTTGGGCCACCTCAGCGATAATTCTCCTATTTCTCCGGCTTTTCTACACAATGCAGCATCACGTTCTGAGTCACCTCACCTTCCCGATGATGGGCACCTTGATGTTTAAAGAAACCTGTTCTGTTGCTGCCGTCTCTTCCTATCCAGGCTGCAGACAATCTCATGTTAGTTAAAAATGCACCTCTGCCATGCGCCCAGTGAACGCCAGCTACCAGGGGAAGATGGGATCTGTGTTCTTACAAATTGGATAATTCAAGGAAGCAAACCTGCGTGGCCTTTGCTGAATTTCTTCTGTAAGAGCCAAATGCCTTCTCAGATTTGCTTTGGTACCCAGAGCAAATTTGAACCAATTCAGCTTGATATCAGTATTACGGTAACTGTGTTTAAAACAAACTGCCTTTCTACTAGATGAACAAAGGAAGCACATCCAGAGACGGATTTCCAAGATGCTCGTGGCGTTGTCCACGCAGGTTGCGTGTGCTCGGTGGTGTGTGCGAGTGTGCAGGATTGTGGATGAGTTGGGGGGGGGGGTGGTGCGTGCTTGCCCGTAGTGTTCTGCTGGAAGATGCTGTGATTTTCAGAGTTTCTTTCTGGGGAAATGAACAAGACAATCTTGATTTCTGCCTTTTTTTCCCCACTTTAACACATGTAAGTTGAATAAAACACAAAGGATGGAACATGCACAAGAACGGGATGAAAAGGGATGAAAATTTTATGCCTGTCTTTAGGAATAGAGTGAAGTGAGCGTGCTTTCAGGTCTTTCTGAAAACCTAGTAGATTAAACTTGGCTTCCAGTTGGTAACAAAAAGCCCTTTTACTGTCACGGCGTAAGGGACAGCTTTAAAAATAGTCATGAAGATTCGTGACTGTACAGCATTGAATGCGGTAGTGAAATATTTCTTTAATAATGCACATATTCATACGTTCATTTTTTCTCCTGTTTTGTCTCCCGTGGGTGCTCCTCCCGCCAAAAAACCAAAACCAGAGAACTACCTAGTCTATATGGGTAACATTATCAAAATTTTGTGATATCAGGAGAAAATGAAATGAAAGCTTCGTTTGTGTAAACACTGAGATGTTTTTGTTAGCCATTTTTTGCAGTCCTAACTTATAATACGTGGATTTAAGGCTAAGAAAGTTTTAAATGATGATGATTAACAAGTCACAAGACGCTGAACACTGTTTTTCCTTCCACTCAATATTTTGAAAATATAATTATGCCATCACATGAAAGGCAGTTAGAAAGAATCTAGGGGGAAAGCAGATACAGTTATTAAATAAATATTATTTTTTCTGAGAGTTGATATCATTTTATAGAGGGTTAAATGTACAATATTCAGCATCGCAATTGATTTGCCTGGTGTATATCTGTGGGGACTGTCATGTTCTATTTGAAATTAGCACTCCTTTCCTGATTGATGGCTATTTCACTCTGAGACTAAATAAATAAATAAGGAGGGAAAGTGTCCCGTGATGTGGTTACCATAGAGTCAAGGTGAAGTGAAGGGCTTGTTACAAAAGTAAACTGTCAGGTCAAGCCCCTTAAGATTTTGATCCAGCCCCCCTGGGGTGGTTTTGCTCAAACCGAACTTTTTAGGCATTCTGTTATCCCCCATGATGTGGATCAAATTTGGGAAACACCCAAAAATTATTTCGCAGGCACATGTGAAAGGCTTCTGTATTACTGCTGTTTTGAATCACCTGTACCACTCACGACATCCATGAATACAGATAATTGAATTAACTACATAATGGCATTTGAATTGGGGATGTCTTTGAGTTGAAAAGTGACTGCTTCTTTCCACAACACTCCATGTTTTACCCAATTCTCATGTTTTTTTTTTTTTTTGTGAATGGGATTCACTTAAAGTCTAATGCAGATAATTTTTAATTTTCTTACATGTTAGTTTTCGGTTTAATTAATTATGTTTTATTTTCTGTTTGCAGGGTACAAGTTGAATTCTTTATGAATGAAAACACATTTAAAGAGAGACTAAAGTTATTTTTTATTAAAAACCAGAGATCAAGTAAGTCATTCATTTTATCCCCCTGTCTGTTTGCACATATATATTTATCTCCCACAATTCCATTGCAACCCTGCAAAATACCCTTTAAATAGAGCAGGGCAATAAAAAATCTTGTCTGCCAGGCGGTAAAATTTTAGAAAACGAGCGACTTTACCTCTGCTGGTGGTAAGGTCTCTTGACCTCAAAGGCAATTAAAGGCATTTAATTGTCTAGATCCCCCATTAGTAAGTAGGGTTCTGAGTGAGCCATCCGGACCAGTGAGGGGGTCGTCACAATTTGACTGCGGGGGACACCTTATTATGAGAAACCTCTTGTAATTCAGACTGATCCTAAGGGAGAGAATAATTGTCTGATTTCATGGGGTGCATAGTGACAAAGAACAGGCCGGTGACCAGCACCCTTTTCTGGAGAAGCTGGGCCAGGGAGTGCAGAGTTAAGCTCGAGTTTAACATCCCCGGGGGTTCTGAGCATCAGACAAAGTGAGGACCGAGTTGGGACTTCGAGAGGATATGAAATTGGCAGTCCCTGACCTAAACTTGTTCAAGGTCCGAATGTCAAAGGATCCTTCTTGCCTCCCCATGACACCACGAATTTTTGAAAGCCACATGCGATGAGGCGAGACGCAGTTTTTCATGTGAGCAGTGCTTAAAACGCCGACAACCCGGGGGATGTCTATACTACATTGGCGTCCGCTTTGCCCCCCCTGACTGGGACCCCTGAATCCTCCAGGGGCTGTCATCACTAAGCGGGGCCTCTGCAGGGTCCGAAGAGAGCAGCCTGGGCTGTGGGAAATCGTCCAAAGGCTGAGGGCAGGGGACTGTTCAGTGTTGGCAGCTCACTGGCCAGAGGTGCGTGGTGGTCGGCGAGCTCCAGGGAGAAGGCTGGTGATGACTAACGCCTCTCTCCTCTGGCTGTTTCAAATGTCCATGGAAGCCGTGCCCACAGATATCACCCAACGGGGGCCACGTCTTTCGAATGAAAGATTTCCTTAATTTTTTTAATAGTAACAATCCTATCTCTCCGGGCCAGAAAAGATAAACGCATGATTTGGCTATGTCATCAGCAGCCAGCTTTGACTAAGCAGTCATTTGGGGAGGCAAGTCCTATAAAACCAGGCCAATTTCATTAATAATTGAAAAGACTTTCTCAAGAAGCTAACCCATACAATGTGCATAGCATTGTAATAGCAACGCTTAGGAAAAACTGCACAATTAATGAGCCTTAACCTTTTACTGTGAAGAAATGTCACCTCAGGTGTACTCACATGCAGCAGGGTAAAAAAAAAACCTGGCATTTCATTTCCAGGTTTTATTAGCTAATAATTATAGGAAGGCCTTTCTCTCAATTTTATTGATAATGCATGAATCAGAAGCCAACTGATGGTTGCAGGAAAGGTGATGGTTCTGTTAATCAGACTTCGGGCATGTTTTGCTAAATCTTAATTGCTCTTTTTCATCTTCATTAAGTATGACCGACTGCGTAACTGTGACCTACACAATATCAAAAGGGACAAGCATGACAATCTCACCCCCCACAAAAACGCTGAGATTTCATTGGTACTTAACCTAAAGGGAAAAAGAAAGATTCCACCGGCCAAATTCAAAATGTCTGTGTGTATCTCTGTATTTCTCAGCATATTCTATTATGATTTCTCTATCATTATGCAATTACTAATTAGAAGTGTAATGTATAATTATAGACATGATTATAATTTCTCTATAATTAAAATCTGCAAGGTATTCTGTAGGTACGAGTTTTATAACTTATGCTGTGGATGTGTAAGCAGCTAGATTTTCTAGCTGGCTAAAATTTACCCCCAAACTCACGGATATATAAAATGCTTAATCTTCTAAGCATTTTTGAACCAATTTTGAGGAGCCATAGTTTGTGTGGCCTCTGGGGGGGCTCAAACCTAGACTCACTGTCCCTGTAGGTCTGCTCTCATTTGCAGTTCGAGCATTCCTTCAATCACGCTCTTTGTGTCAATACTCAGATAATTAAAATTCAGCGACCTAGACCTTCAGCGAGTTTATTTAGGCAATTGTGGTATTGTAGTTCCTAAATACGATTTAAGTGCTGTACTTAAAGTTGATATTTTTGACAAGTCTCTTTAGTCTTTTGTGGACTAAATTCAAATGAAAATCAAATTTCTGTTGTTTGTTTAAAGGTCTCAGAATACGCCTGTTCAATTTTTCTCTCAAATTATTAAGCTGCTTATTATACATAATCCGAGTGCTATTAGAAAACCCTTCACAAGGAAATGAATGGTAAGGTACTTCTGTCTGACCCTCAACGATATTCTTTTGATTGCTTTGAATTGCTTTATAATTTTAAAGGATGTTATATAGAATTCATTTTTTTCTCAGAGATGTTTTAGATGTTTGTTGCAATTAAATCGAGCGGCCTTTCAGGTAATACACGGATGTCACCTTTGTAAGTTCTTTTTAAACATGTCTGCTTATGGTCTTTATCTGTTGCTCTCATGCTAATACTGGACACTTATCTGTAAAGTTTTTACTGCTGATCAAAATACCCGAAGTAACTGTGTAATGTGAGTCCATCTCTTTAGACACCAATAACTTTCTGTTCTTCATCTGCATGCCTTGTTCTACTGTGAACCAGCTTTGTAAGTATTTTCGGTGATGGTCTGTTACTCCTGAATAGAAACTCTTTAGCATCCACGGGGACTAGTGACTGTCGAGTTCAGAGTTAGTCTGTGTAGTTCTTTATCTCATTGGAGTTACGTGGCTTCTTGCTTTATTTTTTATTCACGATCCTGTTGCTTTTACCAATTGCACTGCTATTGCATCGACGGGTTTGCCTTTGTATTCTCTGTCTTCGCTGGAAGCAGGAGGGCAGGGCAGGGGTGTAAGGCGACTTGAATGATTTTTATCTGATGACCACCTTGGGCCCCTGTCCAGCCTACTACAGTTAAAATGGTTTTCAAAGCCGAAAACAACGCTGATGGTTAACTTCTATGCAATTATTTTTTTTCGTGCGGCGATCTGCCCTAAGAAAACTTGTAAAAAAATAAAGTAAGCTGGAAACTGAGGACATGACATGCATTTACAGGAATCGGTTCCTCTTCAGCTTGGTTAGACAGGGAAAAGGATTCTGTATTTCTTAAAGGCTTTGGGGATGAGTCAAGGATTCACATGTGGAATTTTGTTGTGTAATAATTTAAATGGTAATGCTTTAGAAAATAATTTAATGAAAGAGCATTGTTATTTCACTGTGTCTTTATTGAATGCCCAGCCTGTACTTGTATTGCTCTGAAAAGGAACATTTTCTGCCCTCAGGGAATTTTCAGCCTGTAAAAAATTGCGGATGCTGGAGTTACTGCTTTTTCTGGCCCTGGGCTACTTCTTCTATGTATGTTATTTCCTTCAGTATACGTACTTTTAATCCTATTTTCCAGTTTTCTCCTATGTGCCCTCAGTGCTAACCATTTCTGTATTTATTCAGAAGTGTGTATATTTGCATATATGTATATATATGTATATATGTAATTTTTCACAGTCAGTATTATTTTGTGTTAGTTTCAGTATGCCACATAGTGCTTGGCCAGTCCGATGCTCTACAAAGTGGTCCCCCCAATGTGTCCAGCACCCACAAGGCCCCACACATAGAATTGATCTGCTTACGCCTTTACAAAGGCTGCTTAACTCATCGATCACATTCTAACTGCGGACTCAGTTCCTCCACCGGGATGCCACTTCAACGGGCCACGTTCCCGTCCGCTTCTCCGGGGCCCTCCTACCGACCAGTGAGAGACAGCTCTGTCCTTCCTCAGACCCTGCTCCCCTGCCAGCCCCGTCCCCACAGCTGGCAGGCCACATGCCTCGGAGGCATCCTCTCCTCTTTCCGAATCACGCTCTGCAGCATCTGCAGAGCCCTGAGAAAGTCCTGCTGTTTTTCCCTTTACCATGCAGCCTACCTTCACTGTATGTCCCTTCTCAATGCCACCACCCTGCCCGGGCCGACTTCTGCCACTTGGATGACTGATTTTGCCCTCCTCACTAGTCCTGCCGATGCTATCTTTGCTCCCCCCTGTTTATTTGGGAGGTGGCAGCCAGGATTCCTTTAAAATGTGAGCCAGGCCGTGGCATGGCTCTGCTCCAAATGTCACAATGGCCACCATGACCTACAGGGACCTGGGAACTTCACCTCCTGATGTCACCCCCACCCCATTCTGCTGCCGCACTGGCCTCCTCCCTGCTCCTGGGTCCCCACCAGACACACGGCAGGCTCGCGGCCTTCACACCTGCCCTGCCTTTTGGAATCCTCTCCACGAGACACCACAAGACCCACTTCCTCAGATCTTTACTTAAAATCAGACTTTCGGGGAAGCCTTAGCAAACAACCTAGCATGAGGACCTCAGCAGTGACTCGTTAAGCGACGGTGGGGCTCGGTGAGTCCCTGAGGGTCATCTGACCGCTGCTTCCCTCGCCCCACCCCCCTCCTCCTCCGAGCATCCACTTGAGGAACCTCTGGGGACCACCTGCGCAGGCAGACTCTGCTCTGCCCCGTTTTGGGGGACACGGAGCATTCCGCTCTCGCTCTGTAGCCTCTGTTGTCCACCTCTGGCCCTGACTAGCTTTAGGACCCCTGGACGTTCAAGATAACAATTTCTTGGATAACCCTGAATCTGAAATTCTTACCTGTTGCCATGACTACAGCCCAGTTCTAGCATGGGTTAGCACAGGCTTCAGGTGCTCGGCCAGCACCCTGAGTGCCTCTGTCACAACACTTAGCACACTGATGTGGACTTCACGGCAGATGACCCCTGAGCAACATGGGGGGGGGTAGGGGAGCCAGCCCTCACCCCCTGCACAGTCAGATCCATGTGTAACCTTTGAATCCCCCCAAAGTTAGCTACTGAAAGCCTCCTGTTGACTGGAAGCCTTACTGAGGATACAAACAGTTGACTAACACATGTTTTGTATGTTCTATGTACTATATTCTGACAATAGGTATAAGCTAGAGAAAAAAATGATTTTATGAAAATCATAAGGCAGAGGAAATACATTTACAGTATTTACTGACAATATCGAACGAACAGGTGGACCGGGGCGGGTCACCCCTGTGCTATTCAGGGATGACTGCCTTTATTTCTCTGCTCTCCCCACTCCCTCACGGAGGACAAGGACCCCGTGGCTCTTGCTTCCGGAGCCCCCGTCCTTAGCATAGGATGCGGTGCCTCGGCGGTGTTGTGGAGCTAACGGAATTATGTTCAACAGCTTATTGATAGCGTTGTACCACTGAGATGATTAAAGACCCCTGCCCAGAGATGTCACATTGCAAAACCTCCCAGAACTGGTTTCAAAACTTGCTGATTTATGCACACCTGTACCTTTGAGAGACCTGAAAATCACAAATTGAGCCATGACCGATTCCTTTGGAGGGTAAAGGGGCTCTGGTGGGTGATAGAGGACTAAAATTTTATTATGTGAAAACATGAAGCGGAATAAAGTTTCCTACAATTAACTTCTATGCCATGCTACTAAGAATATTCAGCCATAATTATAGAGGATATACATTTGAAAAATCGGATTACTGCAATTAGCAAACAACCGAAAGAACTCATGGCCCCATTTTGAATAAATGTTCTGTTTGTTCTGTTTGGTTCCCTTCGTCCAGGCAGTACTGGTTAATGAAAAACAGAAATGGCCTTTATGGGCACCGGCTCTCTGTTAAAATAATGAGGCTAATTCAGCAAGGAGATTTATTTAATTAGAGCTGCTGCCATAAGAACACTGAGGCTATTTTGTTCTGTTTTGCTTTATTTTTAAGTCCCTTCAAGAGTCCAAACTGATAGGAAAATGTTGCAAGGCTGAGCAAACTGAAGGATACAAAAAGAATTTTATTGTTAATGTATGAAGCTGGGCAAGTGACGAACTCTGGGGTCCACACAGTTTGTCATCGGTGATTTAGGGGCGTTAGCAAAGGACAGTCCATGCTCAGCGTGTGGTTCGTGTGTTTCACCGAGAGGTGAGCCCCCTGCTTTGCTCCCTGCCTCCTGCTGCTGAGCACTCTTCGCTCTGTGCCCAAACTCACCCACCCTGCCCACTTCACAGTTGCCTAAGTGACGATTACTTTTGACAGCAAGTGACAGGCATGAAGGTGTAAAGCCTGTAACCGTGCCCATATTTCACGGTATTCGAATTTGCACGTGACATTAGGAGCTGATCGAGCAACACGTGCTTTGCGGGGACACACTCATGGTAGAGATTGGGAAACAACTCTTAAAGGAAGAAATACGATTTTGACAATATCTTTTAAATGTTTGATCACCAGCAGGAATGAACACGGCCACATAGACCGTTCACTTTGGGCATGTGTATTAGTCCTAGCAAAGATTAACAGAGCACCAAGTGCTTTGACGTATATAGTCTCAAAAACCCAGAAGAATTTTTTTTTTGTTTACTAGTGTCTAATACTGGTGTTCCCAGTCAGTTCTCTACACATACACATACACACACGCACACGCACACCCACACAATAACAGGGCAACTACGATATCCTGTATGTAAGCCGCTTTCATCGTGTGGCTACATGTTGGCCTACAGAGCCTTGGCAGTCGGCTTTCAGACACGCAAGGAACACGCAGAGAAGGGACACGCACTTCTCAACATCACGGGCCATTACTCTCGCTTGCATTTCGGACTCAGAGCTCATGTGGGCAGCAGTTGCATCCGATACCTTGTTCCAAAGTCTCAGAGATGTAGTCGAGCAAGGGGGAGAGTGAGTGTGGATAGACCGAGGCTGCTGCCTTAGCCGATGTCTGATGGAAAGGCCCCGAGGACGCCCCCCCCCGCCCAGTCTTGCACGCTCAACCCTTCATTTTCTCCCCAACACCCCAGCAGGTCCTTGTGAGCCTGGTGTGGAGTCTACCCAGTGTTTTTTGAGAGGGTTCAGTTGTTGAAAAACCTTCCTAATACATTAAGAGTCTACTATACTTTGGTATATCAGTGTTGAACTCATCTTGAATTTTGCATGTCCTGGACACGCGGGTCCAGGACCACGCCTAGCCCTCAGTTCTCAGGGTCTGGTACCTAACTGTAGGAGTGTTTTCTAACTTTCCTCCCTGGTTTAGCTCGTACTTGTGTTAATAGATACAAGCTCGAGTTTCTTTTCTTCGGAACACTATCAACCTGCTTGTCGAGTTTGTGACCCATGGGTCTTTCCCGAGGAATTCTGCCCCACGTGCTGACCCTCTTACCTCCATGTGTCTACGCAACGTTTTATTCTTCTGGGGGTCACGTTCACCCCCTGGCCTCCATCCCCGCTGCCACAGCTGATCGGGCATTTCCAGCAGGTGTTTTCCCACCTGCAGGCGAGGCCACAGGTACCTGTGCTGGGGGAACATGAGGAAGGCTCCACCTCTTTAACTGTCCGTACTTTACTTCCGCTGAGACTTCCGTTGTTTGACAGGCCTCTTCCAGTTGTGATAATGAACCTTCAGACACGCGTTGTAGCTGTAGGCCCAGAATCCTTCACAATAACTGGATGGTATCAGTTTTGCTGTTACGTGTGCTTCTGTTCCGTTTTTATTTTTATAATTTTAAAAAGTGACATCTTTTATTATTATTTTATAAATGGCTTATGATTATTACAATGGCAAGGAAAAGGAGTGATGTCTGATGTTTTCTGAATTCTCTCTCTGAATGCACAGATGTGTAGAATACACTCACACTGACATAGTTAGGATGATATTGCATATATACATGGTCTTTATCATTGACTTTTTTCTCATTTGGGGTATTTTTACTATTGACGATGATGAGGCTACTTTGGTCTTCTTGTTGTAGGGTATTCAGGTAGATGCCAGTTCCTTTCCTGATATAAATAATGCTGCAAGAAATCTTCATGGGCAGGTCTTCTTTCTCAGTGCTTTTTGTCGATGGGAGAGAAGCTTCTTCCCTGGGAATTATAGTCTGGCCGCCAGTCTGCTTCACTCCCCGTTTGTTCTGGACATGACCTTAAAACATGAAGATCAGTCCTACACTCTTTTTCACGATAAATTTGATTTAGGAAGGGCAGCTTGGGCACTAGGTTTTCATTAGAATTTAGACATTTCCTCCTATGCATTTTTCCAATTTAGTGCTCAGTAAAGAGTAAAAAAAAAAAAAAAAAAGAACTGTCTGTTGGAGATCTCACTTCACACTGAAACTTATATATTTGAGATTGTAGAAATGTCTTTTTTAAGGATTATGAAAGCTATTCTACATTACATAGCCTTGTCTAAAAAACATTTTCTCAAGGTCTTCTTTAAATTTAAATACTGCATGCTATTTTAAGAACTAGGAGAAGAACATCCTAAAGAAAATACTGTCAGTTTGATAAAACTCACTTTTGGTAAATTCATGTTAATTTCCAGTTTCCCTCTGAAAGTGCTGACCGACTCATGGTTAGCAATTTATTTTTAATCTTTCAGTTATTGGCATAGACTTTTCTTACTATTTAGTAGTTTTTTGTAGCATGCCATGTTTCTATCTACAAAAACTGCGTACAGCCTTTCGTTCTGCCATAGCTAGGTTCGGCCTGATTTCTGAAATGTCACCGACACTGTGATACGTGTTTGGAAAGGACAGGGTTGATGGACGACTCATTGCCGCACATTTGCCTTCACGGGAACCATCCATTTGTTGCTATTGATGCCTCGTCCACTACGCTCATGGACGTGGAAAGACGTGGCATTACAAGGGCCACTGAAACACACGCACTTGCATTTTACGGAACTCGCAGTATAGTGAGAAGACCCCTAGTCAAGAAATGTGTTTACACATAAATACAAAGCTACAACCGAGACGCACAGAAGGAAAGTGCAGTGAGGGACATTGCCTGAGACGTTAGTTGACTACTTTGATCAAGGGCAACCCTCGGAGAGGGTTTCCTGGAGGGAGGGCTGAGCTGAGAACTTGAGGGCGAGTCAAGGGCTGAGATGAGAAGGAGAAGTCACCGTAGAGTAAGTCTCAGAATGCCATGCTTAGAGTTTTGTTCTTGGGAGACGGGAGATTTGACTTTGGATGGTGGGCATGTAAGGCCATATGCAGATGATGTGTCATAGAACGGTGCACTTGAAACCTGTACAATTTTATTAACCAACGTCGCCCCGATTGATTTAATTTAAGGAAGTGTTTCGGTCTTTATCTTAACCAAAATGCGATGTCAGTACACGGTGAGGCTATGTGACCAAACTGGATTGAGAAGGAACTGGTGTGGCTGTAAGTTGGAGGAAAAATGTAGAAGACAAGGCAGTATAGTGTCTCACGGGGAAGGCTCTTGCAAAACTTCCAAAGAAATGCAGAAAGTGACAGTTCAGATTCAGGCGGTTGTGGGACTGGAGATGAACAAAGGCAGATAAATTCTCCCGATAGTTGGTAGGTAGAATTAAGAAGGTTCGAGGACTAAGAATGCGTTACCCATTTTCAAACACAGTAGTGGGAAGTATCTCAGATGCCTAAGGTTTTGCATACATGAACACAGTGGAACTGGGTGCCATTTATTGGGATGTGGAAAACTGGGAGGACCAGGTTTTGGGGGGAAAGATTGTCAGTTTGGTTTGGAGCAACTGAAGATGTCAGTTACTCAGGTAGATACGACATTCTGGAATTACAGGGAACTTTAATATACTAAGTCGTTTGTTTGCATAGTTCCTTTAAGTTCTATAATCCTATTTAAAACAAGAACTTTAAAGAGTTCATGGCTGTTTGTCATGGCTTAACATATTAGCAAAAACAAAATGACCTGAAGGTTTAAGAACATACTTAGCATTCTGGGGAAGGACTCTCATGTTTCCTGACGGGAGACCGAGTGGGTTTTGCTGTGATTATTGGGTTTGATTTTGTGTGTTTTTATTTGCATTTATGGGAAACATAATGTAATTGTTTAAATCTCTTCCCAAATGCGGCATGTTGCGGTGAATGGCCCCCATGTGGGCCGCGGCACGCCGAATAGTTCAGATAAAGACAGGTACAAAAATGACCAGGGATAGCCAGTGAGGCGGTTGAAATGTCGTGCTGTTTCTGCAGAGTGTAAGTCATTTCTGACACTGGAGGTGAAATGATTTTTAACAGCCATTTAAGGACAGCCACTGCTTGTCCTGTGCGGCGTTCCACGCCGTCCTCGGTCACAGGTGTTGTGGTGGCCTGTTACATGTTTTCTATAAATCCAGATATGAAATATCAGTGTGGTCTATAATCTGAGTTACTGACTTTATCTGGAGCATTAATGCTGTTGAATTGGCACTGCCACAATATTAACAGCTTTAAAATGAACAAAATCTTAAGGGTTTATAGAAGACCCTTAAGTGACTTTTCGATGGAGAATTTGATTAGAAGGGTTTGAGGATTTTGGACCCTTCTATAACCACTCTTTAAATAAAACCCCTTTATCTATTCTTTTATGATTAACATGAGACTAAAAATGAAATGAAAAAGCCTCTTTCATGGAATAGAACTGGCTATTATTCAAAAGAAAACAGAGAGGATATAATGTTTTTGTAATTTTAATTTTGATATTTTATTGTCTTCTCATGCTAGTGTTAGTTAAGTATTTCCAACTTCAATCAAAATTTTTAAATGAATGCATTTCCCACATTTAACAAAAGTAACATCTCGTCATTCTTTTCACAGGTCTCGTATCTTTTGGGTGAACAGGAGTCTGCCTTTATGGGGCCTACAGGTCACGTACAATTTCGTTTATCCTTGTATTGCTGGATTTATTCCTGTTTCCCAGAGAAACAGTACTGGAGAGAAATGCTTGATATTAAAAATGAGGTTGTTTTATTGCTTAATTAGTCATGATGCACATTTTAGACAAACATGTTCATGCCTCTCTTCATGTTTGCTTGAACGCTGTGTTGTCCTGAGAACTCGTGATCAGGAGGAGACTGAGATCGCTGTCCAGGGCATAGAGAAAACCCGGGTCAGCCTGTGTTTTCAGCACCACTAATGCCCCTAACCAGCTTTCCAAATTCCTGTTACACAATCCTTGAAAAATTACTCAAAAGCTCGTATCCAACTGTGCTTTCCCCCGCTACGTCCTTGGTCTCTGGAACCCGTGAGAACCTCAATAAATAATCAGTAAATCAATAATCAAATGAACAGCTCATATTTCCAATAGCAAGAGCTTGGTGCGGAGGCAGATAATTTGTAAACCAGATAAGAAGCGTGCCCTGGGTTAGGAAGTCTGGAGGAAGGAGTAAGACCGCAGGAGAAAGCACAAGTCTGAGTTACGCTGCTGACGCTTTCCCTCGGGTCCTCCGCACCCGGTCCCCTCCCCTTCCTGCTGAACTGCACACCAGCAGCCTTCGTACAAGTTTCCGTCCTCGCTTCTGTCTCCCTCCTCCAAATAAATGCTTTTCATTTTGGGTTATTTTTCAAAAGTAAACCTTATTCTAATAGAGGGACTTGGATTGATACGAGATGACTCCAAGCACCCCTGTTTTTACACAAGCTTTAAAACACTTTGCAATCAGCTGTTGGGTTTGTCTTTTGACGTCAAGATGATTGTGAAGTCTGCATTTCATAGGTGAGAATGAATTATCTCAATGGCGTGTGCACTGGGATTATAATTATGAAGTCAAAGTTTTTACCATGTCTGGGTATTTCACACTATTGAAGTCAGGTTGCCTTTGACATTACTTCACACTGACTCTCATTACAGTGTTGTTAATTTAAAAATAACTCTTTTCACGTATTTCAGTGTGCACCAAAAATGCACTCTTTCAATCTCTAAATTATCCTCCAGGGAGGAGCACCTGTTAAAGAAAGTTAACATTTTTACAAAGAGTTATATATGGCCCCGGAATACATGTTGATCTAGTCACGTAGCTTTTGTCTCATAGTGATGTTTTTAAGCAATAATAGCCCTCGTTTCCAAATAGGAGTTTGAGTAATTCATGCTAAAAACCTTGTAGAGGTCGTCTATCGATGAGCGCCTCCAGGAAAAGGCAGGGATGAGTCAGAGGACTTGTGAAGAAAATCTAAGAGGTGCGAATTTTTTATCCTGACAATGTGTGGCTGACGTATGCACTTTTGAACACATTTTACTTATACTCCCTTGCATTCATAAGTTTTTAAGTTGTCCTTATGTTTCGAAATTCACCTAAATCAAAGTTTTCACTCCCACGGAGTCGAAATGTGAAACTCCAGGGGAATCCATCTTTCTGCTGCAGGCCGTCCCAGACCTCAAAATCTGCTAACAAACACACTTGCTCTCTGAGTCCTGTCTGGCTTGTGCTTGCTGATTTTATTGCATCCCTCTTTCCTAAAGGGCAGACAGGATTGTCTGGATCACTTTTCCAGTTGCTCTTTCCGTTGCGATGGCTGCCTTTGGTTAGTTAGCTCAGTAGTGGAATTGCACATACCACAGGCAACACAGAGAAAAGGTGGAAGTTGCTCGGAGGAGGCAGGTCAAGCCTTTCCGGCTGCAAACGGGAAATTGGTTGTGGAGTTCATTCAAGTACAATCTGAAAGGCTGCTGAGATGCTCACATGGACTACTTTGTTCAGTGTTCAAAAATGTGGCTCTTTCATTCCGTGTGAGGCAGGTGATAGGAGGGACCATACCCAACCCAGAGTTCCTGTGCTTTTCTGCGGGGAACTGCTGTTTTTGGTGAATGTGCCTCAGATGTGGGCGGTGTTGCTGGCAGAGGGTGTTATTGGGGGCGGGGGTGGGGTGGGGGGGAGAAGGCAGGGGTGTGAGACTGTTCGGAATGCACACAGCGAAAACCTGTTCTTCCTACATCGCACAAACTCTAGCCAGTCTGATTCTCCTAATCCCCATTTTCATTTGGGATAATAAATCAGAAAAGACATTTTAAGGAATATTAGAAATGTCCAAAGCTAAGCTGTTGAGCTGGGCTCAACCTACAACCCACCACCTGTGTATGAGTTAATATGCCTCGTAATACCTTCTGTATCGTATATCATGTAAATATATCTAGCTATATAACACATATATGCATATATTTATACATTCATTAACTTTACAAATTACCATAATCGCGAATACATATTATTTTATTTTTGTGACATTTTCTCATTAAGTTAAAATTTGTATTTTAGGTTTTAGTGGCCTTGATAAGTCTGTTTGAAACGATACTACTCGGTTATCTCAGTTACAAGGTAAGCTATTTTCATTCGAATTTTTCCGCTGACGGCACTCATTAAGAGCTTTCCCCCAGCTTGCCTGTCTTTAAAATTCATACTCTGGGGATAAAGCAAGCCCTTCTTAAAGCACTTTAATTATTTTGAACCTCTCTAGTATGTGATTGAAGAAAAACTTAGTAATACAGTAATGCTTTCCTTGGTGAGTGAAACAGACCTCACCAATTCCTACGGGTTAGTTCATCCATTACGTGCACGCTCCTATGAGTCAAGCAAATGCTGTGGTCCGGCCTTTTATCGCTCTCAATCCCTTTTCCTGATCTGGACAAAACACACCGCGGAAACAAAAACAGGTCTGCTAGGAACCGTTTTAATGAATTCTCTTAATTTTTGGCAAAGCCCTGCCTGGCTAACACAACGTAACCAGTGTTCTCAGAGCCTCGGTTTGATAAAGAGCTCCTCGCTGAGCATGCTTCGCTTTGCTTTGCTTTGTTTTTTCCCTGCGGGTTTACAGACTGGAAGTGGGGCTGGGTCAGAAACATTGCACCAAAAATAACAGAAGGCAGAGCAATAGGTGTTCTCAGGGAGGCCATGGGATGAAAAGAACATCTGAGACTGATTCTGCAGAGCCCCTGGTCCAGTGACTTCACTAACGAAAGGAGAGAAGACAGGACAATAGGGATTTACAGAATTAAGAGAGGCATGAAGGAATGCACATATAAAATCAAGAGAATAATACATATTCAAGTGTGGCCAGAATATGGGGCATTTAGGGAAATATCGGTGCAAAAGTTTGGGACGATACTGTGAGCACCTTGGACAGTAGCATGCACTGGGAATTGATGGAGGATGTTGCATGTGGGAGTTCTATAGCAGTAATTAAATTTTAGGGCTATTCGTTCATAACTTCTGGGCCCCGCAGCTCAGGGACACGTCACATGGAAGGCCATGTGCTCGGTGAAGACGCCGTTGCAGTAAAGGAAAACTGGGAGTTAGTGTTCGGCTGGGTGAAATGAACAGACGGATGTGATGCCAGATGAGTTATGAACGTAGACACTGAAGAAATCAACTGATGGGTGAAGGGAGTGAGCCCGTCAAGGTTGGAAAAATATCCCAGGGAGAAGCTCAGGCTCATGTTGGCAGGGATGTGGATATCATCGTTGTTGGAAGAAGAATGGAGCCATCAGGGAAGAAGGAAGTAGACAGGAAGGGAGAAAGTTACCGGAACGGGGGTCACGTTCAGCACTGACTTTTGGTTCACAGTGTCTGCATGTGTTTCGCCCCATGCTCTGTTTTGGGGGGAACTCTTTACCTATCGGACACCGATCTTTCTTTCGAAAACATAGGGGTTTGAGGACAGCATTCCTTAGACAACTTTTGAATGCTAAATTTAGAGCAACTTTAATCCCAAATGAAGCCCTCTCGAGTGTGCATCCTGGTCAAGTGACCACAGGTTTGATTCTTTAGGGTCTGTCTCAAAACTGGCCCGACTTGGTGTTTTGGCTCGTTCACATCTCAGCCTTCTTTCCCCCCCGTGGGCTCCTCATGCCTGATGTTTCGGGTGTCAATGTTACACCGTCTCTCTGTGTGAGCCACGCTAGGTGGGTCACTTGAGCACGACTCACTTATCTTGAGGAGCTGGCAGACGCCGCTTGGCCCCTGTAACAACTCCACACAGAGGAGTTAGTTCTCACTGCTTCTGTTTCTTCTACCTGTGCTTCCTGCCTTTTTTTTTTTTTTTTTAATATAGTCTGGACATGAGAGAGAAGCTAATGATAAAAAAGCCTGTCACTGAGTATTTTAGCACGTGGACCATAGCCTTTCTAGAACTGCGTGCAGGAATTTTCCATCACGGCAATGTTTTAAGCCGTTGGGACTGCAAGAAGATGAAGAAAGAGTCTTCGGTTTATAGGCAGTGTTTGCAAATAATTGGAAATTACAGGGAGCCAGATTGCAACCTCATTTCCTAATACACAGATCTCTTCATCGGAGATCAGCTGCTTTAGGAAGTTCTGAGTCGTGTTTCCCTGGACATCACTCAAGAACGTTTCAGTGATAAGGACTGTATATCAGGGTGGACTTCCTGGGTGTGTCCTCTCTGCAGCTGTGGGGGCCCTGGACTTGGAGCAACGCTCTGATGTCAACTTCTGGCAATTGTTCACAACGTGTTACTAAGAAGCCCTGCATTTGCTTTTGCACTGGGCCCCTTGAATTGTGTAGCCAGCCCTGATGACGTGGGTTGGTAGGTTTGAAAATCCCCTTCGTTTATGTTTTCTTACCGTCAAAACGATGTTAATATCGATGAACATTGTTAACACCTAGTGTGTTTAGGATCCATTTAATAAGCTTCAAGAAATGCCTGAGATTTTATTGCCTGTATTTCCTCTAAGTTTTTTTATGGTTTCATGACTTACATTTAAGTCTTTAATCTATTTTTTAAAGATTTTATTTATTTATCTTTAGAGGGGAAGGGAAGGAGAGAGGGAGAGAAACATCAATGTGTGGTTGCCTCTCGTGTGTCCCCTGCCGGGAACTGGCCTGCAACCCAGGCGTGTGCCCTGACTGGGAATCGAACCGTGATCTTTTGGTTCGCAGGCCCGCGCTCAATCCACTGAGCTACACCAGCCAGGGCTCTTTAATCTATTTTGAGTTTATTCTTGTTTATGGTGTAAGTTGGTGATCTAGTTTCATTTTTTTTGCATGTATCTGTCCGGTTTTCCCAACACCATTGTATAGTCTTATCTCCTCTGTCAAATATTAATTGACCATAAAGGCACGAATTTATTTCTGGGCTCTCTATCCTGTTCCATTGATCTATGTGTCTGCTCTTCTGCCAGTACCATGCTGTTTTGATTACTATGGGTGTGTAGTATAGTTTGAAATCAGGTAGTGTGATACATCCAACTTTGTTTTTCTTTCTCAGTGTGAATATATTTACTATAGTAAACATTATAATTGTCACTTTTTATTGATTCTACAAGTTTTATTAGCCTGTTTTATTTTTACTGGTGAATTTTCTTTGATCAAATATTATGATATGATCACAATGTGCTATGTGCAATATTCAAGGATTACTGTAACATTTGAATTGCTTCTTAAACTTACCACAAAATTGAGAGGGCATGGTTACATTTAGAAAAATAATCTCTAAAAATCATTGCTACACCTTTATATGATGATTCAGGGAAATTCTGAGTGCTGTCTTTTGCTCTCTTTAATGGGATTTGGTGTAATTGACTTTTATTTTTATTCATTCTTTCTTGAAAGGGGAACATCTGGGAACAGATTTTACGGGTACCTTTCATCTTGGAAATAGTTAATGCAGTTCCCTTCGTTATCTCGGTGAGTCCTAAAATTATCTTTTAAAAAATAATTTTGTCATTAGATTTCAGTGAAGCCTTTAAATCTCAATGCTAATAAAAATATTTAGTTCAGATATAAAGTTAGGTTTTGGTTAGAATCATAGTACTAAAAAATAAATAGTGAAATCCGTTGGGTAGCTGGATTGAGAAATTAAATGAACACTAATGAGATTCAGTACGAAGGTAAAATGAGATGAGTCTTAGAAGCGCATGGTTTAGCGGTGCCATTTAAACAAGTACCAGTATTGTCTAAACGGACTAGAAATTACTCCATTTCTTGTGTATATTGTGGAATTAAAAAATAGGGAAACCATGTAGAACCACGTACTTGTAAACATTTCTCAGACTGAGAATATATTCAGCTTTAGTTTAACCACAGGGTTTACGAGGTCTAATTCTCTCTTTAACAAAAAAGTTGCCAACCAGTTCCATGGAGATTCTGTTCAATTGCACGCTACAAAATTTGGTTTTCATTTCTGTTTGATAAGATTGTAATAATGTCTGTAGGGACTATGCTTTCTAGCACTCTGAGTTTTATTTGGAAAATATGAAACTAAGAAGATGTTTAAAGCTGTTGCTCACTTCTGACAATTATTTTAATCTGAGCAATTTATCTAGAGGAGCAACTGGAATTAGGTGAAGTGGCTAAGTAAATGTAATTCCAATTAAACACGGTTCCCCAATGCCATGTAAAATGTCTGAATCCTGGGAGTGAGTGGTGATGTTAGGAAAGGTGGGGCTCTCTTTCTTTGCCCTACTTTACCCCTCAAATCGCAAGGAAGAAAGAGGCTGTGTCTACGCTAAACTGTCACGGTAAAAATTTAATGGTAGAATTAGCATAGTTACATGTGACGTCCAGTGAGGGCTTATTATTTTCTTTCTGCTTCTACAATAATCTTCCAAGGACATTTTCCCCTAAGAATGAGACAATGAATGAAAAGATCATATCTGCTCCTTGCACTGTATTAATAACATGAGTTTAATGGATTGGTCACATGTTTTAAATTGTCAAATTGCTTTTAATACATGTTTCTGTTCTACATTGCTTTCACATCTGCTGGATACGATCCCTTGCTTTGAGATAAAAGTGTAGTTTTGATTTATTTTTTCAGATATTTTGGCCTTCCTTAAGGAATCTCTTTGTCCCAGTCTTTCTAAACTGCTGGCTTGCCAAACACGCACTGGAAAATATGATTGTAAGTACGAAAGTGATACGTAAACGCAAACATATCATTCAACCTTTCATTATTTCTTCCTTCCCGTGTTCAGATTAACCGGAGAGAGAAACTGAGTTGACATCTTTGACTCATCACTTTTTCATTCTATTTTTCCCCATAAAATATAAATTCATACTGCTGGGATTTATTGAGTTACAATTAGATATCTAAATGTTTCATTTTTAAACTTTTTTAAATGAATATAGTAGTATCTTAGTAAATAGTGTCATGTAAATGTTTGTAAAAAAATGAAAGAATTTTGGTGAAGTGCCATTAGATAATTAAAGTGACATGTTGCAGAGATGTGTAGCCGATGACCCCGTGTGACCGGTCTGCCTGTATCCTAACACAGTGAAAACTTGCAAAATACCCATGTGGCCAAGTCACCATCCTTTTCAGGCCCTAGGGACCGGTGAACCAAAATGATTTAGATTGTCTGAATATGACCACAGCACAGCCAGCTGCCGTTTGGACTGGTCCCAGGAGTGAGTCATTTTCTGGAGACAAATAACCTTTTCAGACAACCTGCACATGTGTAACTGGACCCCTGGTTTTAGGGGTTCAGGAAGTCACGGCATCAAACTGTCCCTAACGGTGCTGGGCTCATGTTTGATGAAAATCTGTGGGGCTTTATAAGGCCCTGTATAGGAAGTAGAGGACCCTCATTAAAAGCCATCGTTTTAGATTTGGTTGGGCCGTGAATGGCACATTCGGAGGGATAAAGGAAGTCAGAAAGTCAAAGATGCTGAGTTCAGAGTGTGCCCGAGGCTGACTCTGTTTAGAAGGACAGATTTGTTACTCTGGTCAGTATACGTTGACAGTAGGGCTCAGCACTCGCTTAGCAGTGAACTGTAAGACATTTGCTCTCTGGTCTTTTATTCTATAAATGTTAAAATACGTCCACTATGTGCTAATCACTCTGATAGGATAGCGAGGTGACTTAATTTCTTTATCTTCAAAAGAGAATAAAAGTACCCACTCTACAAGCTCCTGAGAAGTAAATAAAACTATAGATGCAGAAACAAGTATGAATGTGTGTACCTATATACATAAACATAGTAAGGGCTCTCAATCGTATTAATGTTACTACAAGGAAATGAAATTTTTTTTCTGGAGGTAGACTTGTTTTTCTCCTAAGTGGTTTTTAAACAGAAATTATGACAAAAGTTTTGGCCAGAAGTCATTTTTGGATAGCATTTGAGAATTCATGAGTGGATGAATGTTTCTAAACATCCATGTTCATTGACCTCTGGAGTCTCCCGGGAACGCCCGGCCAAACTGTGGGCGAATGCGGCCCGCGGGGCAGTTTGCAGAAATACTGAGCTGCCTTAACTGTTCAAAAAGAAAAAAAAAAAAACGTTTCACTAAATAGACGTTGCCTAAATTGTTGGTGAAAGAAATGCACTGGAAAAAAAAATAAACCTCTGAGCTAAATTGTGTTGTTTGTTGTTGGAAAAAATAACCTAAGCAAGAGAGAAATGGTCAGTCCTAGAGAATAACAGGAAGGCTTCACAATACTAATTTAGGATCCATTTGCCTTTGCAATATTTCTAGATTTTGCTTCTCCTGCTCTCACTGGTTGCTCAATTTCATTGTTTTTTCTGCTCATTAACAACTCTGTTAAAAGAAAGCAAGGGTGAGAGGTGAAATTCTATTCAACTTATTTTTTTTTTGTTAATGTAACAGTTCTGGTTAAATGTGTGGTGGAGGAAGAGAAAATTCTGGCTCTTCAGGATTTTATATTGGTGAAGTTATCTCCTGTTACATTGACTTTAAGACCTTTAACAGTTTATTATTAAAAAATTTGAGATGAATTGAAATCTAGAAAGTAAAAAATTATGAAAATCTACAAATCTATCACACTGAATACTAGTAATAATGTATATCTTATATTTTATATTAACACATAGACATATCATACATTAAATTATATTGTATGTTTAATTTTATAATTTGAATTTTTATCATATACTAGTATGTAGTAAACAAGTTCCTATGTCATTAAATATTCCTCTTCAAAGCAATTTTAATGGATGTATCTAAATCTATTATATAGTTTTGATCAATTTATTTAACTATTTTTGTATTGCATATTTTAGTTATTTTTATGGTATGAACATTTATTATTTCATATAATAAAGGCAATTTTGTAACAAAGATAAACACATCATTATTGATTTCCATTTTTGATTATTTTCATGTAGTTAATTTTTTTAAATTATGTTATTGAGTAAATACTTAATAAATGAACGAACTACAAAGGACATACTTGTGAATTGTGACCTGAATTCCCAAATTTCCATCAATAATGATAATAAATTGCATGAGCAGTAATAAAAGTGAGCACTCATTTTTTTCATCTTTAACAACAGTGGGTATTATTATTTTTAATGTCTTTTAATTGCAAAAAGAAAAACATATCTTGAATTCACATTCTTTTAATAGTAATGAAATTAAACTTTAAAATATTTGCTCCATGGCTATTCAATTTTTTAAATGATAAATTGTCTGGAGCAATTCCTGATTCAGGGACTAAGACTTGATAGTAGTAAGTAGTAAGACTTTTACTTTCTCCCTGATTGACTATATTATTTTCTGATCTTTTAAAATTGAAATTGGCCGTGGAAGATTACGCTTCTAGAGGGCTTTTGGGGAGTCAGTTTCTGCAGATGTTTGTAAAGTGAATAACTAAAATTTGGTGCTTTGATGGTCCTCCTTTCCTACGGACTTTGTAACATGGTGTTTTGGGAAGATCTATTTTGACCCAGGCAAACATGAAAATAGGCTACCGTATACATTTAAAGTGTGTGTACTGAGTAGGCACAAGATAGCTGAAATGTGATACATAGTAATAAGTGTAATGAACTCATGAATATTTAATATTTATCAAAATTTGAAATATGTTTTTCTGTCTTCTTTTAGAATGATCTACACAGAGCCATCCAGCGCACAGGGTCTGCCATGTTTAATCAAGTTTTGATTTTAATATCGACATTACTATGCCTTATCTTCACCTGGTAAGATTGAGCAAATCAGCGTTTTTATTATGCTTTATTTAACTATAGTTTAGAAACATCCTTATAAGCCATTTTAGTTAATAATCAGGTAAAAATCAGTCATTCAGTCGATGTTCACTCTGAAATGGGAGGGGTCACCCACAGAAATGGAAGTGAAATCCTTCGGTCTTACAGAAAAAGCCTGGAGGCCCTTCTATCGCGTGGTGCTGGTATTTACAGCATCTGTGGCATTTTCCCAAATGCTGTGAACAACCAGCACACGAGTTTGCCCCGCGTGCCACAGATGTCAAACTCAGATCTTTCCTGCAAACCGCTGACATGGAGGTGCCATGCTTTTCTAGTCTTCGAAGCGGAAACGCCACGAGAAATCTGTCACACGGGGTCTGCCTGTGCCTTCTCTGGTGACAGGTTCGTGGGGGAGCAGGGGGAAAGCGAGGGCAGGTCTCGAGGTGCTTTGCTACGGAAAACAGTTATTTCTTCTTTTGGAAGGTCCCGCTTTGACCATTAACATGTAAACCAAGTGAAATGGGGCACTGCCTGTGTGGATTCCTGCAGATCCATAATTGGAGAAAATAATGTGAATGTCCAAAAATGAGGTAGAATAATGTTCCGTTTTGTAGGAGTCTTACATATTATGTGCAGTTGTGTTCTGCCCTGGGTTTGACCTACTGAGAGAGATAAAAAGCTAATTAGGAAGCACTAAAAGAAGAGTGTGCCCAGACACTCTTACTAGCTATGAGTAGAGTTATTGATATGTGCATTGAAATACATTCATGCCCCGTCTACAACCGGATATGGTCTGAGAAACTTGACATTGGGTGACTTCATCACTGTGTGCATATCAGAGTAATAATGAGCTGTGCTATGATGTCAACTTGGCTATGACATCACTAGACAACAGGAATTTTTTAGACCATTATAATCGTTTATACTTATATTTGGTTTGCAGTTGACTAAATGTCATTATGTGGCATGTGATTGTCTCAATTTGGAAATACAGGTATGACGGTCCATCTGCATCACTTTGTGGCTAATGTGTCTATTAAATGGGCTTAAAATACATTTCATGGCATACTTCTATATTAAAAAAATAAACATTTTAGGATATTTTATGTCTTTAAACATAAGGTATCCCTCTGAAATTGTCACCATGCCATCTTATTAATTCTTTTTCACTTTTCACAAATTGTTTTTATTGCTTACCTAGTAAATATCTAACTTCATAAATATGACATACTAACAGTAATGACCTCCCTTCTAATGTCACTAAAAATTCTTAATTTTAAGGTAAGGAGATTATTTGAATAATTTAGGAGATTTTTTCCATTTTACTTAAGGAAAAGTACTTAAAATTAAAAATTTTATACACGTGTTCACAGGCCAATATTTCCATTGCTGGAAAAATTACAAAAAATAAAACAAATGATTTCTAAATAATGTGGAAAATCTGTTAAAGTAGAGATTACCGTTATTTTTTTCTGCCTGACCTATAAATGAAGGATATCTCAGATATGTGTGTATATTTTGTATGTATGTATCTATGTATATGTGTATATCTCATAGAATGTAAACTGTATACATACACACATATATGTAAGCATATACATACACATATACAAATATATCCATATGCACAGATATATTATATACATTGCGGTGATTACAGCCATAATGAACTGTTGTTATATCATAGAGCAAGGCTATTGGTGCTTTTGAAAATCAGAACTTTTAACATGTACATTGTTATTTAAGTCCCAAAGGTTCAGGAACTAATATTTGAAGCATTGGCAGCGTTGTTCACAAGTCTCACCATCTTAAAATCACCTGCTTTGGAAAGCCAGGACTTAGTCTCTCCATCATTGTTAACATTACAAAGAGCCGTCATTAAGCATCTGTCTGCCAGAGACTCGTGCTCGGTGCCAAGCCGAGACACAAATGAAGCTGCCACCCCTCTCTTTGTGGGGAATGCGCTCAGGGTTGGTTTTCCTGCCATTGTAATGGAATTGGATGGGCCTTCCCCACGTCTGCTCGCTCGTACCCCTCCCGGTCACCCGCACCCGCTTTCCGGGCAGCTGTGACTTGGGATTCTGCCTGCGTCTCTGTAACAAACAAGTAAACAGGCACATGCGGGAAGGAAGTGCATGACTTTAGCTTAATTATTAACGTATTCTGAGCAATAATAAGTACCCTAATTTAGAATGCATTGGGTGTTCTCAGGCATTTGTTGGCTCATTTTGAACCAACTTTACTTCAAGCTTTAGTTTTTTATTTCAGTATGTACATTTATATATTTTTATATTATTTCAGAGTTATAATGTAAAGAAATTTACTAGGCTAATGGATAGTTCATGTTTTAGTTAAATGGGAAACATTTAATGCACTTTCTCAGTCTTATTTCAGGAGAAAAGAAATTTATTCATTTATTTATTTGAAAGTGCGACTTAGTTAAATGTTATTAACGTGCTTAATTCAAAAGTTTCTGGGAGTTTTGGTGCATCTTTGATTAACAGTATTTGACTGCCAGAAGCATGGGTTCTCCTAGTTACTGATTCAACTCCAAGGCAATAGCTGCGTGGGAAGTGGCCAGGGCAGAGGTGGGTAGCACAGTTTGGAAAAAGTATGAGAACATGGTCTAATGGTGTTCCCACCATCATGTTTGATTCCTAGTCTTGATTGGTCCCATTTGCTTGGCTCATTATAAATGAATGGCAGGAAGTCCATGTGTCTGAGTATCTGGCCACTGACTACCAGCTCCAAGGTGCACTGGATGGAACAGAACCCTTTTGTCCCGACCCAGTTTTGCACAAGTGAGCAGCCAGGTTTGGGGCAGCTAATTGGCCCAGTGAGGCAAGTTTCATTTGGGAGGAAAGAGAATGTGGTCATTTAACCTATATAAATAATAATGAGGTAATTGTTATTAGTATAAAAATCTAGGTAACTTGGTTTGGGGTTAAAATTTTGTTTCCAACAAGCTACTTTTGAAATACGACATTGAGTGTGTTGTTATTTTCAAAATGCAGATCATCTCACAGTGTGTAACATGTCTTAACTAACTGAATTCTCAACAGTCTATAAAGTAAATTCCGTCATTATCCTCATTTTATAGATGAAGAGACCGAGGCACAAAATAGTAAAGGAATTTACAAAAAGGAACCATTAAGTAGGATTGCCTTAACTGTTTATCTACTCTGGGCCATGGTAAAACTTTAGAAAGAAATAAAGACTTTGCTTATAGGGGAATGAGAATCAATCTAATATCTGTAGTCTCCTCTGAGCTAAAACCTTGTTCACAAATTCCCGAGGAAAATTGATTTAGGGCCTAAACCTTGATAAAATTTAAAGCATCAGTGAATTAAGAGGGTCCTGTATAGTTATTTTCAGAAGTACGAGAACTTAGAAAGTATGCTACTTACACATTTTAGTGAAGTACTACAGACGTAAGAATAAAAGGAAGAAATGAAGGTTATATATGCAGCGGGACAAGCAGTAGAACACATTGGCATTGACCTTGGGAAGCTGTTTTCACACTGCATTTTATCAGAAGTACCGCTGAAGGCTTAGCCAGGCAGAAGCGGGGACAGCATTATTATATTTTATGGTGCAGACAACCAGCCAAGGAGGTTCCCAGTGAAAAACGAGGGGGAAGGAGTGAGGACAAGCCCAAGTCCTCGGAGCACTCCCACCGGGAACCAATGACTTTGGATGGTCCCTACAGGAAGAGTTCTCAGGGAAGCGCTCTTCTGCATGAATTTCAGACCAGCCACATTGGCTGTGCGTGTGTGAAAACCGCTAATCCGAAAACCGCACATGCAGAGAGTATACCACATAGGAGGTCTCCTTTAAAAAATTATGATGAACCCTGGCTGGTGTAGTTCAGTGGATTGAGCGGGGGCCTTCGAACCAAAGGATCATGGTTCAATTCCCAGTCAGGGCACACACCTGGGCTGCAGGCCAGTTCCTGGCAGGGGACGCACGAGAGGCAACCACACATTGATATTTCTCTTCCTCTCTCCTTCCCTTTCCCTCTGAAGATAAATAAAAAAATAAAAAATAAATAAAAAATTATGATGAAACCTAGCCAATTAAGAAATGAAATTCAAGAAAAAGAAAGAAGACTTGGCAAAAGAGTTGAGGTAAGAGATAAATTAGTTTTATTGAAGCATCGGGCATGAATCCTCAGCTCCCAATGAGACTGTAAAGTGTCCGAATGCTGAAAATGTTAACTAACACATATTGAAAGTTTACCTTCTTTGCCAGGCAATTTTCTTTCTCCCCCACCCCTCTATTAAATTGTTTAATTTTGCACAACATTCTATGGTGGATATTACCATCTTCATTTTACAGACAAGAAAGTGAGGCACAGAAAGGCTAGACCAAAGGTAACCTTAGTTTATTTTATGTGAGGTTCACAAGGGGGAGAAGGAGAGCTCAGATGTGGGCCCAGGCATATCGGTTCCATAGCCCACGTGCTCACCGACTCTGATGCTATTTACAGCATGTCCCAGAAGTCATTAACCTGGGGGCCTAAAATTAATAATCGAGCAAAAGAATCAAATAGAATCATAATTTTCTCATCTCTATCACAGTTGGCTTTTAAATTACTATTTCAAGTAGAATTATAATCTAAGATATTAAGATGACAATTTTTAAAGAATTTTGTTTTTTTTTCTATTTCTTTCTTTGAATTTTTTTATTCCTAAATTTTCACTTTGCTTCAGCCATGTTATCAAAATCCTGATTCTCTACGGAGAAGCCTGCTCCTCACCGGTTATTTTGACACAAAGAAAATGCATGTCTGTGCGTCGTGGCGTAGGATGAGGGGCGGTCACTCTTTGCGAATTACTGAACTGTAGTGTAAGTGGACGTCATTCAGATGAATAGCTTAGGACATGACTCACTAACCTTCCTTTTGCATAGACTCAAGGACAATGTCCAGGGGAATAAGAACTTTCTTCCAACAATAGAAATAAAAGATTGATTATTACTTCAAAAACTCAATTTCTCCCTAGACAGTGTGAAATCCGAACATCTCCAATTACGTTAAGTTCCATGGGATTATTAGGCTTTAGGCAGACACTCTACAGGAAATGAAAATGATGATTTGGAACAATTTAATTGGTATTCATTCAGTAAGTACCCAGGTGCCAGGCGTGGGCTGATTCGAATGCTAAGGTCTGAACTACAAGCATGAAGTCAAAGTGTTGGTTGCCTTCGGCACAGAACGCCATTGCTAATTAAATTTTCCAGTAACTGTGCGCAGCAATGGGATTCCCAGGGAGCGCGTGGATATTTAAGGTTATTTATTTCCGCCACGTGACTTTTTCTCTAAAAACATTTTGTTGTGCAAATTGACATTTACCAGGTGCTGAAAAAGTTGAGAGTCTCAATATTTCCTTTCATTTAAATTAATGTTTTCCTTAGAAACCTTGCCAAAGCTTGGAAAGCCTGTATAACTAAATATATTTTTTAAGAGAGGCAAATATTCTGAAAACCACAGGGTGAGTGATTAGTCATTCAGGTGCCTTTTATTATATACATAGGATCTATTTAAGTAAGCAACTCAGCTAAGACTTTTCAGTCATTTTCAAGAGGGTACAAGAGAGTCTGTGTTTTGAAGCCTAATTAAAAGTTGATCAGGTTTTGTTTTAGAATTACATAACACCGAAATTATTTTGTATGGATCTGTGTCAAAGATAACACTTAAGAATGTTTTGTGGAGAAGCAAACCCCACAGCAGGACTCAAATCCAACATTCTTCACGAAACCTTTCAAAAATAAACCACATTTCTCTAAGAAGAAAGTTAAGCTCACATGGATGAACTAGCACTATATAAACAATTCTTTGAATATGCGAATGTGGACTTATCTAGTATAAATTTCAGTGCCTATGTTACTATTGTGGTTTTGAGTATTGCTTCTTTTATGAAGCAGTCACCTATTAGCAAGAAGTACATATGACGTCATCCTATGGTGGGGTTGAGTTGGTTGCAGGTTGGGGCCGAGATAAGGTGCCAGCCTCCTGCGGCACCTGTTCAGCCCCTGGGAGCTTTGTCTCCAACAAGGACATGTGCCTTCTTCACGTACCTGGGGCCCATTGTCCAGTTCCGATGGCTGCTAGGAGCCCAGGTCCTGGCGGCTGTGAACGGGGCCCGCTGCGGCCATGTCTCACCTGGCTGCTGCTCTCTCACCTGTGTCCTCAGCCTCCTCTATTTTGGGGCAGACTGTACATGGACTTGTGTGACCTGCTAGCTCATTTTTATAGTGATGCTTGAGGAATCTTTCCTAAAAAGAGAGAGCTCTACCATCAATGAAAACGATTCTCCATTCCGGTTCAACGTGTCATTTATGGTGTGCGTTTCACTCAGGTTGATCTTAACTCAGGTGTTTCACTTTCTGTCACTTGTTATGAACTTCAGTTTCCTCCTTAACGCTGGATGTTGTCACACTGGGGTGACCACAGAATCGCTTTATTCAGGAAATGTTAAGGTGTGCTTGCTCTTTGGCATGAGGGTAAAAATCATAACCTGGAATACAATCCTTAGTTCGTAGCGTCCTTTCCCACCCCTGAAGTCCCGGATTATACCTTCTTATCACCTACTGTACGCTGGAAAGTCGCTCAGGGCGCAGATCCCATGTGGTCTTACAGCCACAGATGTTTCAGGAAGAGAAATGACATAGTTTCGATGATGAATTGGACACCATGTGTGAGACAAAGGCAAATGGAAGGATGACTTGGAAATTCACTCTTTGGGAAGCTGACTGAATGATGGTGCCTTACACGGGGAAGAGGGGGCCTGGGGGGAAACACACACGAGGGAAGAGACACAGAGTCCACAGGAGCCGAGACTCCACTTAGAAACAGTGAGGTGCTGGGCAGCCACTTGTGGACGGGCGCCCCGAGTTCAGGAGAGGGGTTGGCCCAGGCGGGTAAAGTGGGGGACACCAGCACATGGGTGGCCATCGAGGCGGGAACCAGAAGACAGCACCCTCCGGGAACCAACAGAGTAGACCTTCTGAGTAATCACTGAGCAAGTGCAAAGACCTTGACAGGCGAGTAAGACTAAGACGCGCTGTACGCGAGAAAGCGCACAGCGTGTACAGAGACGAGAACGTCATTCCCCTACGTGTCCGAAAATGGGGGCAGGTCATACACAGAGTGAACACTAGGGGCCGCGCAATGGGAACCTGACAGCCAGGTGATTGATGGTGGCAGAAGATTCCAATGGGAACCACGTGACTAAAATGAACCCGAGCGTGAATGTTATTTTCTGCTTCTCCCAACATAGCTCCTGCTCTGCCATCCAATCCAGATGGTCGTCTATTTCAGAGCACAGTCAACGTCAGGGCTTTCACCGCACATGTTAATGATAAAAAAAGCATTTTTTTTTTACCATCAAGTGACCGAATCGGGGTAGAATTCATACGTCCTTTAAAAATCCGCAAACTTTATTTCTTCTAAAAAATTCCTCATTTTTTCCTCCTGTCTTTTCCTTCCTGTTAATTCATCTTGTGTTACTTCACTCCCTAAATTTCACAGACTCTTCTGCATGTCAACTGACGTTTTGGATCATTATATTCAAGATTATGTGTCATTGTTATTTTCCCCGTTTCCTCTTAGTAAATTCTTTACAATTATTTCATTGTCTTTATACCTTTTTCTCTGTCCTATCCATAATTGTTGATAAAGTATTTCAAAGTATTTCAGTGCATAGTGTTGAGGGACTCATTTTAACATGGTCCAACTCCTCTCCATTCATCACTTGAGCCGATGGTCTCTCCTAACCCCAAGGCTGTATTAACCTTCACCGGCATTTTGCTGTGTAAATGTTGTACAGAATCTTCTGATTATCCTTAATAATCCAGGTTCGTTTGGCCATTTAATACTCTCTTTATAGCTTCTGTCCATCCATGACCTTGTATTTATTATAGACCTTCGTTACATCTTTGTGTGTAAGTAGAACATATTTATTTTTTTAGGTTCCTGGTTTGCTAGCACATTGATTTTAAGATGTTCTACATATCTCATTTGAATTCTGCAGGTGCTCATTCCCCCTCGCATGCCTACTGGGAGGGGTGACAGGCCAAGTTCAGTCCCCTGCTTCATAATGACCTCATGCGTGCGACTGCAGCGCTCAGCCCTCTTTCCTTCAGCTAAATATTCCCCAAATGCTTTAATGTTTCTCCCCAGGACTTTGTGCTTTGTGCGTTGGCCTTTCTCTAAATCTTTCCTATTTTATAATTATAAATTCGAATAGAACCCAGGGCTGAGAAATCACAAAGGTCAAGATAATTTACATAAAAGCATTTGGTAAATCATGAAGTGCTATTCAAACGTAAAGTCGTATTTTTATTGCTATAATTTAGGGGGCAGTTTTCTCCATAAGCAAAAAAGAAAGCTGTTCCCCTTAGACATTTTATTTCTCGCAGAAGCATGTGCGTACGCACAGCGATTTGGGGGACTTTTGCTATAAACAGAAAGGCACCGAATTTGAAGGGCGCTTTGAGGGCTCTTCTGCCCCCTGCATTAGCCCCGTTTTCTGCGTTGCCACAGGTGTTCAAAACATGTGTCCAAGGTTGTTGGAGGTTTAATTTCAGGTGGTTAAAGACAGGTTGCGGTAAAGGGTTGATGTTACCTAAGGCTTTTTCTCCTTACAGCCTAACTGGAAGGCACCGTAGGCCAAGGTGTCGCTTGGAAAGGACAGTGGCTTGGGGCATTGGCTCTAGTTAATCAGTCACGTAGTTCACCAGACTGTGAACGTGGTTTGCCTTTGGTCCAGAGAAAGATTTAGAACACAGTGCTGGGTAAGCCAAGTGCTCTGAGGGGGCTGGTTTTCCTCCTGACTGATTTCTGTCTTCAGTAAGAACATGCCTCCTTTCCAACTGTTCTCAGAGAAGGCTTGCCTTGTTAGATTTCTACGAAGTTGGGGAGAAGTGATGAAGCACTTTGTTCTATGCTGGGTGTTTCCCCTCAGGAGGAGAAGGGCCCTTGGTCGAGGTGTTGACTCTTTCTTCCCTAAGCTCCACCCTCTGTGGAGGGTGGGGGGCGGGACTAGACCTGTTCTTTACTGGTGGCTGACGGGATAATGTCTGTTCAGTGGGAACTTCGAGCCGAATGGATCTCATCATGAGCAAACAAGTGAAGGGAATAGCCCATTTATTGTATAGGCTGGATTCTGAACGCGCTCTCTTTGCTTAATTATTTTTCGCTTGCAAAAAAAATTTCAGAACCAAAAAATTCTTGAATGGTAATATCTTAATGGCAGTATTAATTCTTAGTGTAATCACTGTGAGTATAAATAACCTGATAGGGTAAGGCCCTCACAATTTTTTAAAAAGTTGAAGCCACGGAAGGAAACTGTGCCTTATGTAAATGCCAACGCAAACCACGTTTTCCAGTGAATTCCTGTGGCTCAGAGCATGGCACTGAGCCTCCTGAAACCGCTCTTTGAACCAACAGCATTGATCAGGAAAACAGCTGGGATTTCCAGTGAAAAGGAAGAACAGTGATTTAGCCGGGAGAGCGTTCTGCGTATGTATTGATCCCTTTAAGAGTAGTTTACAAGCAGTTGAAGCCACCACCATGGGAAGGTTAGTTCAGTGTTCCGATGAAAAACAATCAGATACTTCTCAAGAGCGTTGCTTCTCTCACGTAATTATTCTTGCGCAGCCTGGACTCACGTGTGCATATTATACTCTCTGCAATAGATATGAGTTCACTTAGCCATCTCTTAGGAAAAAATGGTCAATTGGTTTTAGGCAGGGATCAAATAAAAAGGCTACCATTAGGACAAAGTATTTTCTGTTGATGAACATGGCGTTTTGATATTATATTTGTATTTATTTTCTATTTTTTAAATTCATTTTTTATTACATTTTCCCATTGCCATTTGCCCTCCCTATACCCAGTCTCCTGCTATCAGTACATTTTTAAAATGTTGGATTCAAATGAATGACTATGTAAAAATAAGAAAATAATTTTCATGGCTTACCATGAGAAGCACCATATTAAGCTCAATGTTCTCTTTTGTTCTGAATGGCTCATTACATTTGGGCCATTTCAGAAAAAAATGAAATAAAGTTCCGTTTTGTGCCTTTACTTGATTTCCAGAAACTGCCCACTAGAGACTGAATTTTGGGGGTTAGCTTTGCCCTGTGGCATTAAGAAGAAAGATATTTCTGTGGGAACCTGTTAAATGAATAAAACCTGCTTACATCAGCCAGTATGTATTTGGTGCCGCTTCACATTTTACACGGGCACGGACATAAAAAGTGAGTCTTCACACACCAATTTCTTGATAGTTAAAAGAGAAATCCAGTGCTAAATCAAACCTATTCTGAGGGGAATTGGTGCATATACAGATTTTATTTTGCTTTTACCTACTCAATGGAAGCATACCGTTAAATACGTAAAGGGAATTGATGCTGTGTAAAGCTAATATTCTGTTGGCTTTGCACCTCCCCTTTGAGAAAAGAGTCAGAGAAGTTTAAACAAAGCCTAGAAAGAGAAAAAGTAAATCGCAGCAAGGCAAGACCTCACAACTGAGAACGTGGCTGAGGTCTGGATTTTGGGGCTTTGCGCGCCCCTTACTCCCTCTGCTCAGAGCTGCGGCTTCGCTCGGATGAGGGGCAGCGCCTTGCAGGTGGTTTGTCGGGTCTGGTGCAAAGGCAGGTGGCACTCGGAGCAGAAGCAGCTACTCAGGGTGTCTGCAGAATCACTGACAAGCTCACCACTGCCCAATTCGATCGCGCCACTCATTCTCTCACCTGGCATTTTTCATTTGTGCCTGCAGTGTTCCGGGTGATACAAATTCCTCGATGCTGTATATAAAGTAACTCACGATTTGCCCCTGGTACTTCCCTTGCCTCATCTCCCTTACCAGTCTTACTCCGCAGGCTCTACTGTAGCCACACTGAGCTAGAGTCGTGGTTTTCACAGCCGAGCTTTTAAGGCAAAATTCTACTCTATCTACTTTGTACCAGTAAAAGTTACTTTGTCCATGACTTGAATTTGAAGCATCTCCTACTGAATACCTTTTTTTTTTAAAGAACCTAATGGTTAGGAAGAGAAAGTGTAAATAAAGAAGAAAGCAGAATAGATATTGTGCTTTGTTTGTTCATTGGCATGTTTTGGAAAGTTAAACCTTTCAAAGGGAGAAGGGGATATGGTGCTGAGATGTATTGACCTTATTCTACTATTCTGTTACTGGGAATAAAGCAAGGGTGTACTTAGTAGGGATCTCTGATATCACAGTAGGACTTGGAAAGTGAGTGTAAATTACTCCCAGTATTAAAGTCTGAAAACTTTATATTAAAAATCATTCACATGTACATGAAGGTCATGAGCACATGTGTGCCCATGGGCACCCCTACATACTATGCATGCACACACACTTCATGGGTGCCTGTGCACAGATACACATATGCACTCAGTTTATGCATGCCTGTCCTCTTCGATGACACATTAAATGCCATCGTTTCTCAGTGATCGGTCCTTGCCCCTTTTCATTTCATTTTATATTTTCCTCCCAGGAATATGTATTTTAGCCATCTTTTGTGTACACTCGTAAGTATCCCAGGAGGGTGTGGTATACGTGTCCTTGTATGTTGAGACCTAGGGATGGTGGACAAGCCTTGAAGGACCCCCATCAGGGACCCCGTGCTAGGCTGAGAGCAGTTCCAAGCATCAATGCCTGCGTCTCAACCCTTACAAGATAACACAAGGGAAATGAGAAATAGTTCCAAGACATGTGGTTGGCAAGAAAGTGCTGTTGGGTTATTTCTGCTGTTGCCTAATCAGAGGATGAGCGTGCAGTGAGCGCAGCAGCCTAACCCCTTAGAGACGTGGCCCCTGAGGTCTGTGGGTCCGAGGATCCTGTCACCTGATTCCGCAGGACCTGGAACTGAACCTGCCCTTCCTACATCAGTGCTGTTTCCTTGTAAGCAATGGACCCGTGTTCGATGTGTTTGTCGTTGATGCACAGAAGGACAGGGAACAGGAACCTTTTGATCTTAGGGAACAGGGATCGATGAGCGTTTTATGTGGAAGAATTTGGCCTCATAAGAGCTGATCTCACAGGAGATGGGTCAGGCGGCAGCCTCTGCTTCCTATTTACGTTGCGGGTTACAGGTGGACACCAAAAAGCGCCCTGGCAGTGTGACCGCACACGTTGTCTTAAACCAGGTCCAGTGGCTTTAACTGCATCCTTTATAGCCTTTCACTCTTGCTGTGACATTTCCTGTTACGGTCCTCCAACTAAATATGTACCAAAGCTAATTCATCCTATGTCCTCTTTAAAGTGTCATGTCTGGGAAATATCAACCATTCCTTTCTTTGGGCCAATCCCCCCCCAAGTGGAATCATTCTTAATACCTGTTTTGTCACCCAATATACAGTCGACACATTCCATGGATTTCACCTCCCAAATATCTTGCAAATCTGCCCACTCCCATCCCTCTCAGTTGCCACCTCGCTGGTCCGAGCGATCACAACATCCTGAGAGCAACTGCCGTGCAACTGGTATACCATGTTCGCGCTGGCTCCATTCCAAGCCATTTATGTCACGGCAACTGAAGTGACATTTGAGAAATATAAACACCATGTGTTACTGCTTGCTTAATGTTCAAGATTTCCTGTACGTCTTGGGATGTACACCAAACCTTCTAATATGCTCTCAATTTCCGGCACAGTCAGGACTCTCCCCATCTTTCATTCCCATCTCAGACTGCTGATTTTCTTCCGCTGTCAGACGTCTACTATTTTTGTTCTGATTTCCTCCATCACACGGACCTCCCTGCTCCCTCCAATGCTCTGTCTCCCTTCTCTGCAGAGTGAAGTCCGCCTCATCCTTTTTATGTTAATGTGAATATCACTTTTCCATAGTCGCCTCGCACGCCAGAGCCCATGATAATAGGAAACCATAGCACTAGGGGGCTTTCCTTGCATATTTATATATATTTACTGCAGACTTCATTTTCTATCTCTTCCTCTAGCGTCTAAGCCCCATCAAGGAAGCAGTCTTGCCATTTTTTTTAAGCCATTGCCCCCAGTACCTACTACTGTGCCTGACATAGGTGAACAGAAAAATTCAAAATTTTTCGAATGCCAATGATCTACAATAGAGCAAAAGGAAAATTACAAGCACTATGTTGAAGGTTCAGGAGAGAAAGGACCCTAACAGTTTTCCAAAGAAGCAAAACTAGTAAATAAAAAATAATTAATTAATATGAATATAAGGTGTTTAAGTTATATGTCTTTATTAACTGCCTTATTCATGTTGCTTTGTTTTAAAATCATGGAAATAATTAGAATACTTTTGATGGTGATATGGGCCCTCATTTTTCTCAGTCATGGGTTAATTTCTTAATATTGTCATTTCTTCGAGTGAGAGTTTCAAGGACAGAACATCATTCTGATTTTACTTGATTCCTGACTTCACCATGTTACTGCCAGGATTTTGTCTCCTTATTTTACCTGGTTTAATCTGTTTTGATCATTTCTTATATCTTACTCCTTATTTTATTATTTGCCTAGTTTCCCCCCAATTCACAGTGGAAAATACATCTTGCGTTAAGACGCAGTACACATTTCTTAGTAAATCAGTATGAGTGAATGTGAGTGCGTGCTCAGCGCGGCCCATACCCTGAGGAGCACAGAGGGAAACATGACGAGACTGTAAGTTTCATCCCACCATAGACAATGGCATCAGGGAACATTCGGACCCCATCTGCATGCATTGCAATCGCCATGCCCATGGGCTGCTGAGTCTCTGAGACATTTTCCAAGATCGTTCAGCAGATGTTTCTATTTTGTTTCAATCAACTAATGGTGAAAGGAGATGAAATGTAAGAAGCTAACTTATTGTAATTTTGTTAGAAGACATTATTCTATAGGACGGTGTGGAGCGGCTTTAGTTGGAGCATCGGAGATGAGAAAGGGCTCTTAGCACCCTGTCAACGATGCTGCAGCCTTAGATGATTTCTCTCCCACACTGTGGTGGGTCTTTACTCACTAGTGAGGGGAAAGAATGAGAAGGTGCATTTTAAAATCTGTAAATTAAGACGGTAGCTCTTCCAAGTGGAAGGACGTTTTGTTAAAGTGGGACTAAAGACATACACTTCACTTTATATGCAGCCTTTTATTTCTGAGGATGATTTGAAATTAAATGCTTGGTATGACATACATACACACATCATGGCTATATGGATTTAGTGTAAAAGGGGCCATGATTCTTTTCAAATGAATGTTGTTATGATTTCTGCATGTGTTAGCATAGCTTCTTTAACTAAAATTATCTTTTGCGACATTTAACAGTATTCCAGTTCACACACACAGAAAAAGTAGAATTAAACTTTTTAAAAGGAGCTATCATTTGGAGTCTTCCTTTCCATATGGCACGCTCAGTTTGGTGGTGCCCATTTTAAATAATTGCAGGGCTTATGAAGAAGCTGTTCTCTTCCTCCAGCTTCTTTGTGCGCAGGGAGCAGAAGCTGTTCCCGTGCTCGGTGGGGCTGCCGCGGGGCCGTCTTTACAAACTGCACTTTGTTAAATGTGTCCGAAGTCTGATTTGCAGGGAGTCAGTAAACACCAAAGAACGGGGAGAAAAGCGCAATGATCCCCGTGAATCTAAGGGCAGAGTAGGAGGTCATTCCAAAATGCGTATGTGTGGGGTTTTAAGTAGTAGTAAATGGAGGTGAAAGGTAGAGATGGCATTATAGAATTCTATCTTCTCCTCTCCGTTAAAAAGTAAATAAAACTTCAGGGCCTGACCGTTCCACTACTCACTTTCTTCAGGGGACAGTTATTCCGGGGCAGTGTGATCTCGGGCATGGGCGAAGGTAAAACGTTACCCATGTCCTTTAATAATTAAACTAAACTGTGATTCTAGCATACTCCAACAAGGCACAAAATACGAGCTGATGCTCTCATCACTCAGTCCATAAAACCCTAATCCTCTGAGATACTCCCTGCACACTAAGAACTTTGGCAGCTACGTTTGGTGAATCCTATAAGAATTCCACTCTTAGAGCTGTGATCAACACAAACTCGTTAACAATATCTGAAAAGTCTTTGCTAAATAAAATATGCTTAACTCAGAGTTGCGAAATGTAGTCGACGGCAGGACTTTGCGTCTGGTTAACATCTGCCAGATTGACTTTTCAAGGAATGTATATTGAGACATAGCCCTGCAGGTCAAGATCCCTTTAAAAAACTGGATATAAAAATCCTACAGCGATAAACTGCCAATAAAAATCAAAAGTGCATTTTCATTAGAACCAAAACAAAAATAAACAAGCAGGAAAAAAAACTTAACAAAATAGTAATTACCTCAAAGGTAGAGAGGAGTGGGTTGATTCATTAACGTCTCATTTACATATTTATTATTTGTCTTGTAATAAGTGCATATTATTACTTTTGGAATTGAAAATTTTAGAACTGTAACAAAATTATCACCAAGCAGGGTTTACTCTAGGAGGGTAACAATGCCTTGTTATAGGTATATGTATATTAATAAAATACTCCATCGCATTGGATTGAATGTAGGAATGATTCAGCATATCCAAAAATGAAATAATTCCCACCCCTCCCTACCACCCAAACTTTCCTAATAGTCCTGACTCATGTCATTATTATTCGTTGGCTTTATGCCCTGATACCTAGAGGTCATATGGGAAGATCGACAAATACTGATTGAAAACCAAATAAAACGTTGAGCGGTACTTGTTTCAAATGGTCCTACTTACACAGTCCCTCTCTTATCCTCATCGATTACGTGAGGAGATTGGAAATTCCCAAGAACTCGTCTGTGTTTCCAGTGCGTGCTGCTGAGTATCAGGTTCTCAGGGCGCATTTGCGGACGCGTCTGACCGCTCAGCACCTGGTGCTCTGGTCTGCGCCCTTTAACTGCAGGTCCACACTGGGGGGAGAAAGACCGGTCAGGGTGCCAGGCTATCAGATTCCTAGAGGATCTGTATTCTGTGCTGGTTATCTTTAAGATAAGCCTTGTCACGAGGGGTGTTCGGGTAAAAGTGAAATCCATTAGGGCAGAAACCGGTGAGTGAAATAGTTTCAAAGTCCACTTTTAAGCTCGGTATTGTGAAATCAGCCACAATTACGCCAACAACATAAGTGTGCGCATGAAAGGAATTCTGTGCCCCCAAAATGCACAGGATGTCTAAAAAAGCAGATACATTTCATTGTAACTGTCATAGAATTTAAAAAAAAAAATCCGTAAGTTACATTACATACCTGTTTAAATGATAAAGTGAAGTATATGTGTAAAATAATACAAAAGGTTAATTCGATTGGTGTTTTTGCCCCAAATATTACTATTTTAGCATTTAAATCTTAAAATATTACCATATAATGGTATACTCAGTAGTTACCTACGTCAGCGAATTACATAATTGTAAATATGTATATATATATGTATATACAGCTTTTTATATAATTACAAAGGAAATTCTTTCATTCAAGCAATCTCAGTGACAAGTAGCTCTTTTTATAACAAGTCACTGGCCTGACATTGACATTTTTCCCAACTGCCTTACCAAGAATTAGTTGTCAGTTTCAGTAAATGAGGACAATGAACTTTCTCCAAAGGTTGGCTAACATCATCAGGACTGGTCTTTGTGAAAAGTTAAAGATTACGGGTGTACGTTGCAAATTGCCTAACACTTCTCTCTGCCGCGCCCCCCCCCCCCCCCCCCCCCCCCCCCCCCCCCCCCCCCCCCCCCCCCCCCCCCCCCCCCCCCCCCCCGCCCCAGGCCTGTCCACATCCCGGCAGCAGCTGAGGCTAGCAGGCTGGGCGGAGATCAGATAGGATCACAGCTCCTCATTTGGGGATACTTTCCTCGCTGCTAATAACTATGACCAAATCCACAGTAAAGAGGACCGGACACACCACTTCCTCCCAGTCCCCCAGTCTGTCCCCGACTCTGTCGTCAGGTTGAAAACAAAGGCGCTGTCACCTTTTCGTGCAGAAAGTGACTCACTTTCGCGTCTTGCATTCCTTCCTGCAGGGCTGGAATGTAAACAACAAAATTGCTGCTGCATTTGTGGGGTGTTACTATGTGTCCAGCGTTTTGCATCGTAACCGAATGAAGTTAACAGTACATTTAAATTTCCCTCCAGGCGCGGAAAGTTTAAAAAGCTTAAGAAATTATCTCAGTTAGCATTACTCAGGTTATAAGTTAAATGCTTGATTGTGAATCTGTGATGCTGTTGTTAGTAGAAGTATTATAAAGGCGAGGTCAAAATCATTCACTTTAGGTGTGGAAGAAAGTGTCACACTCGTGCCTGGCCGACGGAGACCGCCATGCTTGCCACTAATAAACCCGGAGGAAATGGATTTGCACGAATAAAGATGACTCGGGGGTGTCCAACCTGCGGCCCCATGGGCTGCATGCGGCCCAGGATGGCTATGAATGTGGCCCAGCACAAAATTGCGAATTTACTTGAAACATTATGAGATGTTTTTGTGATTGTGTGTCATAACATATTTAATATGTGGCCCAAGGCAACTCTTCTTCTTTCCGTGTGGCCCAGAGATGCCAAATGGTTGAACACCCCTGCGCGATACTTAGGTTACTCGTTTTTCAGTATGAAATATATTTAAGGAAAATATTTTTAGCACCTTTTGATTTGATAGCAAACATTGTTTTCTTATTTGAAATGTACAGGTATTTTTACAATAGAGGAATTTTAAGAAAGTTATATTTACCGGCTACTTTTCATTTCAGCGTCAATCACTACAAATGAATCTGAGCAACTTTTGGCCTATTAACTAAACAAAAAAATTGAATAGAGGACATGGTGTGGTATTGGTTAATTATTTTCTGTTTTAAATTGCAGTACATTATTTAAAATGTTTGGACAGGGGATACAGGCTAATCAACAAAAATATTGTTACAATTAGATACCCACTAAAATCAATCATTTAAAGTCAGCTTTTAAGAAGCATTACTGGTCAGTCACAAAAAAACAGTATTAATTTTCACTAGTATAAAATTTAAAGATAACCGAATGCTTACAAATATCCACCAGCGCTAAGTATTTATTTTAAATTCTACCTTAGTCAATTCTTCAGCTACTTTCAAAGCAGGGTGTCGTTAAAATAGTTTAGCTGAAAAGATGCATCTCCTTTAAAATAAGACAAAAAGGGGTTATTCTGATTATGAATGTGCTGTATGTGAGCACACTCTTGGATTTAGTTTATCGGAAAATCTGTGCCCGTCATTAAAATCACTTCTGGGTACAGACACAAAATAATAATTAACTGAAATTCATCAGTTACGGTCAGGGAGAAGAGGCGGTTTTCATTTAGTAGTGACTCCGAGGACATCTGTGAAGGAAGTAAGATAGCAATCTATATTAAAATGGATTGTAATCACAAAATAGCTTCAAATCCTCCTGTGGCATTTGCAGCAGACACAGTTCTAGGAAAAGTAGCTAATACATGAGAGAAACCACGTCTACGCCTGATGCAAAGCAAGGTGTCTCGGTGCCAACGCCGTCCTAGGCTCAGGATTATATAATAGGGTAGCAATAAACTATGTATCCACCTGTCCTGCAGGTATATTTTTGACTTCAAAATAAAACTATACCTGCTTAATGTAGAAAGAACTTACTAATATGTTCCCGAGGGACGATGTACGATACAAGACCCCGACTATTAAATGTCTTTTATGAAATGTGCTTCAACTTTCAAACACACAAGGATGAGGAATGACGTGCCCCGCTTGACCTTTGACAAACGTGTCACCGTAATGCACACTTGTGTCGGCAGCATTTGTGGAATCCAGCACCTGGAGCGAATCGGCAAGAAGCTGGACCTCTTTGACTCCCTGTATTTCTGCATCGTGACCTTTTCCACGGTGGGCTTCGGGGACGTCACTCCCGAGACGTGGCCCTCCAAGCTCTTTGTGGTGGCTATGATCTGTGTCGCGCTCGTGGTCCTGCCCATCCAGGTAAACGTTGCCGCGGCGATCGTTCTAGAGATGGGGAGTCTTATAAAACCGCGTCTTCCAGGTTGAATAAAAAATGGAGGGTGGCAGATTCATCCAATGCTATTGGTCTTACATGCTATTATTGTACGTAGTCAATTTATTAAAATGACCTCAGAAATGAATTTTCACATTATTATTAGACACTGAGGGTTTTTCCCCTTCACTCAAGTCCTGGTTCACATCTCATTTCAGCTTTTCAAGATGTTTCTTTTGAAAATTGGGCATTTATCTACGGCAGGAGCACAGGGTGATACAGTTTTTAATCATAAATGATAGATCAAGGAGACACACTTGCCAAGGGTTGGTTTCTCTGGACTCTTGCAATCATCTAGAAGCAAAGATCATAATGAGTAAAAATTGATCGCATGTATTCGTCAACTAAAATAAAACCTGAAGACGATACACAACTGTTACATAGAGCAGATAAGTTAGTCCTCACAAACGGACAGAGACATACAATGAGACATAAGATAAATTGCTACAATCTCTTGATGGTTCCTACAAATGAGCTTTGGGCGTCCATGGGTGGGCGGGTTGGAAACAGGAAGGGGCAAATACAAATCAAACTTGTACAGTCCATGGCGAACCTTGGCTCCAGGCTCTCTATACATACTTTGTGTACCTATAAAAATGATCTCCCCCCCGCTGCCCGATCCTCATGTCTCGCCCCCCCCACACCCTCCCCAACACCCCCCACTTCCCACACATACCAGCTACCCCAGTACTGGGATGCAGCCCTCCGGGTTGTTGCTGTGAGGTTATCTGAATGCATGAGGTATGGGGTGACCCTGACAGAGGGATGTGGAAGGAATGCCGATGAGACTCTTGTTGACTCGGCGTGTGACACATCACGGCTGCATACTCTACCGGACGTGAACCAAGGCCCAAACCTTAATGCCCTGTCATGACAGCACAGGAAAATCAGATGAGTATGTTTCCTTAGCGCCGCAGGGAGCCCCGGGGTGGCACAGAGACCTCTGCAGCCTCACCTGAACCAAGGCACCAATGGTCGGGGGTCCCGATGAGCCCCACGTAAGGAATTGGGCGCACCTCCTCAACCAGGAGTGGGTGGCACTGAGTTTAACTTGCGTGCCCCGTGTTTCCCCTTCACATGTGACAAACGTGCCCCAGTTTGAACAGCTGGCCTATCTGTGGATGGAGAGGCAAAAATCGGGAGGCAATTACAGCCGACACAGAGCCCAAACGGAAAAGCACGTGGTCCTGTGCGTCAGCTCGCTGAAGATCGACTTGCTCATGGACTTTTTAAATGAGTTCTACGCTCACCCAAGACTGCAGGTACGTGTTGTTACGTTGTGTATCACACCCGATCCTATCTACTAACGCACGGGCACTGTCAGTTGGAGAAGGTGTCAATGAAGAACTACAACCATAACCAGGAACAGAGAGAAAATGCTGAAGGAGTACTTGGTACTGTAGTTTCCTTCTGTACCTACAGGAAAAGACGGGTGGACTTATGGTGATACCCCCAGGAAAGGTTTCTCCGGATTAAAATGATCGACATTTTCCTCCCTGGGATAATGTAGAGGTGATATTTTCATGAAACAGTGAAATTGAACGTAAAATATAATGAAACAATGAACAAATCAATTCAGCATCATCTGCTCACTTCAACCTGTCAGTTGTAGGAAGTGCCGCTGATTCAGACATGGAGGTCCGGAAGCTCTTTTCTCTCCTTTTGTTTCCTGGGGTATATGGCTAGGTCAACTTTATGGTAGCAATAAAGAACCAAAAATGGGACAATAACCAGTTGAATTAAGAACATGGGTTCAGAAAAATCTCTTCATTTGTCGATGCAGATAAACTGCTCACACATACTTCTTGCACTTGCCACAGGGCTGGGGCAATGTAAGGTAGGTGGCAGTTGCTGCTTAAAGCACTAAGTTCAGCCCAAGCAGCAAAGCACCACGCGAATATCTCGTTTTTCTTCAATAAATTTGTGTCACAAAGCTGGACAATCCTGAGATCAAAACAGTACTGAGTATATCTCACTGTCTCTCCTTGAAATAGACTTTTTGTCATCGATGCTTTGGAGAGCTTTTAAATACAATTTTCATATGCAAAAATCTTATTTAAATTACATAATGCAGTCTTCTGTTTTCATGTAAATTAACTTGGATTTTTTGGAGAAGCTCCATATTTAGTTGTTGGGTTTTTTTTTATTTTCACAATTAAACAACTTCAGATTTTACTTTAATATTAAATAACTTTCTTTATAACCTATAAAGAATCTATTTGGAGGAAAATTCTGATCCCTGGTAACTAATTGATATTATTCTAAAATCAACATGGAGAATTCTGAAACTTTAAAAAAGTTCACTAGATATGTTTTAGAGTGACACATGATGCTTTCTTACCAGAGAATTGTAATCCCTGTGGATCGGCTGTTTTAAACCATCTCTTCACGAAGAGTACCACTATATTTTCTCCAAAGGACCATTATTTTGAAATATTTTATCTCAAATGCTTTAACTACTTCATCAGCATTAGCAATATTTTGATAAATCCTTATCCATTCAGCTATCAGAAAACTTTCAATATTATCAGTGCATCATATTACCAAATGATATAAATCACTATCAGTTTTTATTCTAAAAGTAAAAGTCTGAGGTATGAGTTTGTACCTAAGCTTCTTGGCCCGACATGTTATGTGTATTTTAGAATTAGCCTAAAGATGATCAAATCGATTCATGCTTATAGATGATTCCTCCTCTTCATAGTGCTAATAAAACTGAAAAAGTCAGGAGGGAAGTATTGATTTATGAGGCTTATACATCTCAGTTACATTTATCAGAGTCATGTTTTATTCATGTAGGTTTGGGTTAGAGATGCAAGCTTTGATCCGCTAGCCAGACTTCACTTCCAGTCCGTCATGTTCGGAACACTGTCCGACATCCCTCGCGCCTGCGTGGTGTCAAACCGAGCGGGACTGGTTCTCTCTCACTGCCCTCTTTGCCCCTGCAGGATTATTACGTGGTGATTTTATGTCCCACGGAGATGGACGTGCAGGTGCGCAGGGTGCTGCAGATCCCCATGTGGTCGCAGAGAGTCATCTACCTGCAAGGCTCGGCCCTGAAAGATCAGGATCTGCTAAGAGCCAAGTAGGTACCCGCCACCCCCATCATTGTCCATCGGGCGCTGCTTGGTATCATTTCCCCCCTCCAAATTTTTGCCTTGTTCAGGGTCTCGGGGCGAGAGGGAGTACTTTGGAATGCAGAGTTTTGCCTGAGTCCCAGTACTGGTCAACTGGAAAGGTTACAAATATGAAATCAGTGTGTTTGCTCCGGTTTTTCGGTGGGGAGGGGGGTCAGAGGTCGTACCCACACGCCACAGTGAATGTGGCGTGCGGGGCTTGCTCCGGATGTCGGCGATGAGCCGGGGACTCCAGGGAGGCAGGGTGTCTGCCAAACCATCTCCATGGTTTCAGAAGCCAGAGCAGATTCCTAGCAGAAGTGGCTTTGCTTGGCGTTTCCTGTTGCTTTTAAAGGATTAAATGTATCTTCATATTTACCCTGGAGTTGGAAGGATGTACAACAAAACCACTTTTTACCGTGGGCGGATCAATGAGAACAAGGGTTAAGTTCCTACGACATCTTATCAATGTGATAACAGAATGACTTGGAACGAAACAGAATTATTGAAGGTCCTGCGGTATATGAAAATACATAATAAAAATCATTACCTGACTTATTTACTCCTGTCATTACAAACTACCGAGCTATAAAGCCAGTTCAACAATGATCTTATTTATAGTCAAATGTAGCCGTGATCTTGAAATCCAGCTTTCACTTCGGTGTAAGAAGACTCAGTTTAGATTTAGCGGGTGCCCTTGGACTCAGCACCGGAACCCGGTCTCCCAGGAGGCACGCGGGCATCTCGGTGTGCGATCACGTTGTTTTTCTGTCCCCATTCAGGATGGACGACGCCGAGGCCTGCTTTATCCTGAGCAGCCGCTGTGAGGTGGACCGGACGTCCTCTGTGAGTCTCTCAGATCTCTGCTACGAATTGTTTTCTTCTCACCTTCTCGGAGTTTTTTAAAAAAAAAAATTGATTATTTTTAATCTTTCAGCACCAAATACTGCTGACAGTAAAATTTTCCTAAAAAAGAAGCAAATGCCTTGAAACTATCTTTGCCATATTGTAAGTTTAGTGGGCTCGTAGATAGCATCAACAAAGGTGTTTTGAGGTAGTTTGTCCTATTACTTGGGTTTTCTGCTGATCACAATAGAATCAGCCATGTGTATGTATGAACGAGACCATTTTGTATTTCGTATACCTTGTGCTACGTGGTTTTGTGAAAATGGTCTCGGTTTTCTCAAGTTACAGACAAGGCGGCTGGGTCAGGGAGTCTGCATTAGGATCAGCTTAGAAATTGCTAAAATACCAGCATTCGTGAAAACTCCGTTCAGAATATACCAGCTGGGGATCGAAATCCGTGCCCTTTAAAAACATCCCCGGTGGTTTCCGACCACATCTCAACTTGGTAGCCTTTGGCTCATGTGACCTTTATGGTGTATATCGAAGCCTAAATTTCTGTAGGTGTTTAATTAAATTAAATGGCAGTTTATCAAATTATAACTTCCATTCTTAATTGTATCCTTTCGATTGGATTAAGTGTAAGAAATGCTGTATCACTTTGGTGACTAGGCACCGCTCACTTGTGCTTCTGTGGCAATGAGTCCATCTCTGGCCACGTCTGGGGGTCTACACGCAAGTGAGTTGTCGGCGACTTCCACGGTGCCCGGGACAATTCGACACATGCCTGGGTCTTTGACGTTAATTTAGGACTGTCAGTCCTTAACGTGGGAAGGTACTCTGTCGTCCTCGCCCCCTGGCCTGAACTCCCCGATCACCTTTCCACGATTGTTTAACCTGCGTCACCGTCCACCTTGTGTTCCTCAAGCGGTGACTCCGTGTCGGGACACTTGCAGTCTTCCAGTATCTGTAACGTGTCTAGTTACAAAGGAAGCTCCAGGAAATACATGCCCAACATCTTTTTGGAGAAACAGACTTTGGGGACTTCGTTGCGAAACCGAGGCAGAGTGCCGTTGCTGTGCCTGGAGTCGGGGGGGCACCGTGCCCCAATTAGGACTTACAGGCACGACCCCTGGACGTGCGGATGGGGTGGGGGTGGCCTGAGGGAGTGGCAGGTGCTGGGTGGAGGGGGGCAAAGGGGGAAAAATGGGACAATGCCATAGCATAAGCAATAAAAAAGTACTTTAAAAAAGAGAAAAGAAAAAAAAACCGTAAAACCCAGGAAAATGTTGCACTATGCTCAGTAGCTACCAATGTTCGCACAGAGGCCCCCATACTGCTGGGTGAGGAGTCTGCCATGTCGGGTGTTGTGTCTTAGGAAGGGCCTGGCTTCCTCCCTGCTGCTGACGTCATTTCTCCCGGAAACGTGGCTTCACAGCTCCCACGGCCCACTCACCCCTCCCGCCCCAGGGCTTGGCTGAAATTCTACCAGGACGGTCGATCCAAAATGGTGTTAAAGTAATAATAAAACTCTGCTCTTTGCTTCACCCAAGGTTAATAAGCACATCATTTTTTTTTTTTTTTTTTTTTTTTTTACAAAAATATCCAGGTCGTCTTGCTTTCTCTGTATCTTCTTGTAGAGACGGCGGCGTTGTGGATGGGGGAGGACACCCTAGTTCAGTCATGCAGCGCCCGGCCGTGCTGTGCATTTTCCGTGATGTTTTGGCTTTATCATTTCAGGACCACCAAACAATTCTGAGAGCCTGGGCTGTCAAAGATTTTGCTCCAAATTGTCCTTTGTATGTCCAGATATTAAAGCCTGAAAATAAATTTCATATCAAATTCGCTGGTAAGTTTGACTAAAATAAGATCCTTTGAATGTTCTCAAACTCCTGCTGTGATTGTGAGAATCACGGCTGTGAAGTTAGTGGCATCTTATGATATTCATGTTTCTACCGAACAGAAGACTGTCTTTTCATCGTCTGCTTGTTGTAAGAGAATTTATTCATGTTAAAATGTGACAGGATGATGATTTGGGGTGAATGTTACTTTGTCATATAGTTCAGTGATTTTTAGCAGACGGACAAAGTTACTGGATACTCATTAAGCCTGAATCGACAGTGGTGATAATTTGTGCATAATGTAGATGCAGACTTTGAGTGTTATATCTATTAATTTATACTTACATTCCCACCTAGGCAAGACCTGGCTACAGATTATTTAACGCATCTATAAACTTACAGTACAGTTCAGTAGCAAAGCATATTCAAGTATATTTAAATAAATTTGATAGGGGGTAGATTTGAAAAGGATTCTAGAAAAAGACAGGTATGAATTTTTTATGGAGACACAGATTTTAAAATAATTCTTCACATGAGATTATACTTTAAACTGTTAGAAACTTAAACAATAAAATGGTACTTTATTTTTTTTTCTTGAATGCTTCTATAGGAACTAATTTTGATCAAGGCAGTAATATGCATTGTTAAAATTCTTGCATTATTATTTATTAATTATTCTATTATTTTTTGAAATTTTTATTGAATTTATGGGGATGGCACTGGTTCCTAAAATTATATAGGTCAGGTGTACAATTCTACAATACATCATTTATATACTGCATTTGCTCACCACCCCAAGTCAAGTCTCCTTCCACGACCATTTATGCTCCCTTTACTCTCTTCTCTCTGCCCCACCCCGCTTTTCCTCTGCTCATCACCATACTGGTGTCAGCCCATGAGTGTGGGTTTTTGGAGGGTTAATTCCTTCACTTTTTCACCCAACTCCCAACACCCCTCCCCTCTAATGGCTGTCAATCTGTTCTCTGTATCAATGAGTCTGTACCTTGCGTTTTTATAGCATATTTCACCTGAATAGTCTAAAGCTTCAAAAGTCATTAAATATAAATCATTTTAACTAGGTATTGTCAAAATATATTTTCTTCAAAAGAGGTGTCCACATATCTTGAAATGATTACTTTATGTAATAATTAAAAGAAAAATTATAAACACTTTTAAATGCTAATAAGAAAACCATGAAATTATTGCTATTTCATTTGCTCTTTTATCCTTTAGCTTTGAGACTAATAATGCCATTTTTTTCTAAAAATGTGTAGCATACAATTTAAACCACTGGCTCTCCACTTTGGCTGTATTTTAGTATCTCTTTGGTAAATTTGTTTTCAAGTACTAATTTAGGGCATTTTGATTTAAATGGTTAGAGCTGGTGCCAGGGTTTCTTTCAACCTGCTTCCTAAACTGAAAATTGAAAATAACAGTACCTTCTTCATAGAAGATTTTGTAAAATTAAAATATTCCATCTATTACCTGTTATGTAAGTAATTAGCTTTTAGGCAATGCCTTTTTTTTTTTAAACTAAAAGAACTTTGTAACTAACCTGCCTTATTATTATTATTATTTGGCTAAAGGGATGTTTTTGCAAATTTTCATCATACTGATAATGCCTCGCTACGGTAAGATTTTTAGGAAGGCAGTAATGACACAGCATTAGGGCAGGTCCTAAAAATATGAATTTAACTCTGAATGCCCCCACTCAGGGTTTGGTCAGGCAAACCTGCATTCTAAGCCTTCTTCTCCTCTCCGGTTAAATGGCTATAATGTATATGATGTCTCTATTCCATTGGTGGGGATCAGCACTAAGGATTCATTACGAAACATCTGCAACACGTTAGGTGTTCCATAAACGCACACTGAATGTGGACCTGGAAACGACATCGAGTTTGGGGAGACAACTTTGATTTTGAATGTGTTAACACCTAAACCTCGGAGCAGAGTTGAGTTTTTCTTCCCTTGCTTGGCAACCCATTGATCGGCTCACAGTGGAGAAGGTTGAAACCACTGAAGTAGTTCCCTTGACAAACAGAAAATTACAAAGACTCTTCGTATTGATTCTCTTTCCCATTCTTCTTTTGCCATTATTTTGACAAGCTCACTGAAATGAATGGAATATTTAAAAATTCTACCCCAAGGGTTTATCTTACTGTTTCTCCCTTATGGTACCTGCTGAAATTTCTTATCATTCCCACTACTTTGTGGGTGAGATGGCATCTTGGAGGAACTCTTTATGTTATGAAGAAATGAAAGCACTTAATTTCATTAAAATGCCATAAAAACAGTCTAGGGTGGTGTAGAAGACTCCAAAAGCAATATCATATATTTATACCTCAGCGGGGGATGAAAAAGATTATGAAGTTCACCGTTCAAAAGGCGGTGTTTCAAGCTGTCACTCAGTTTGTGGGGTGGACCGGCGAAATAAATGGTCACCGATGGACCATGCTCCCTAGGCCTGTCCCACTGCCACGTGACTTGGCAGCTTGTTCTACAAGGAGGCGGGCTCTATTTCCCCAGACCTGAATGTGGGATGTCTTGTGACCGGCTTTGGCCAATAGAATGAGATAAAAGTGATGTATGACTTCAGAAGCTCATCCTCTTCTTTCCCTCCATTGCCTCCCTGCCCAGAGACTGCATCTAAAAAAATCTTGATTTAGCTTTTCAAGGATAAAACATCCCAGGGAAAGAGGGATGGGGGGCATGCTTCCCAGTCACCCTACCTCTCTGGCTCCCAACTAATCTGCCAGGCAACCCACTGACCGTGTTGACCACAGAATCTGGGGAAGTAAAATGGTGGTCGTTGAAGTCACGACATTTTGGACTGATTGGTTAGACGGCAGTAGGTAGCTACTGTTGTTTGTAATTATGATTTCTGTCTTTGTACCCCCACAGGTATTAAATAGCATGACTCTAGTTACCACAAGGTATAAAATATGTTATTTCCAGTTATTTAAATAGCCCTTTTAATTCACCCTAAATTGTGGAACTTCTACCATAACACTGATATATTTTTAAAACATAGATGAATGTTTTTAATAGGCAGAAAAGAGAAACTTCAAAATGTGACTTATTAGAAAGCAAAAATAATGTAGGAGCCTAGCAACTATACTTTGTGCAAATCTATCATTCATATCATTTAAGGGTCCTTTTCTCCTGAGCGAAATGTAGACATTTATTGAAGTATTGCGTCATGACACTATCATTTGAATGAATGGCCATGTAAATTATTATATTATTACTTATAATTAAAATAACCATCTACACTTCAATCACAGGGAAAAGGTCACAGGGAACCGCCTTCAGCAATAGAGAAGATGCACATCCCCTCCTTTCACCAAGAGGGGGGCGTGGAACTAGGAAGCCTAAAGATAGACGGAAAGAATAAAATCTTTAGTGAAATAATAATATCAGATGAGATTTCTGCATATGAACCCATGTACACAACAAATCATAATGAGATTCAAGATTCAAGTACCAAAAAACAAACTCAAATTGACTCAAAGAAGAACAAAGCACACTTCCAGCAGTTTGTCCTTCTTACAATAAATTTGTCCAAGTAAAGAGATTAATATTACAAATTCTAGAAAAAGACCATCAGTCAAAAGCTTTGTTCTACTGTATATTAACTGCATATCTCAGGCTTTTTAATGTCTTTAACCCCGAGTTCTTCAAAATATAAAATGAAGAAAGTAAGAGAAACCACCCCTTAGGATTATTAGGTTCTCGTAAGTACATCAGCCATTAGTAACTGGTACCTACTGAATTGATGGTGATCATCACTCTCAAATGCCCACTTTCCACTCTCCTAACAAATTTATATGATCTTTGTTTGCAGCAAAAGTAGCTGAGGAATGCCTGTGATATTTTACACACAACTTATCACAGACGTTCAGAAAGCACGTAATTCTCAGCATGCCCATGTTTTACAGAGAATAGAAAGAGAAAAGAGAAAGATATCTCCCCAACTCATTTTAGGGGGCTAACTGAAACTCAATATACAACTCATTGAGGACAGCACGAGAAATGATAATGGATAAATTAATTTAATTGATGAATATTGTTGAAAAACTGATACAAATATATGAGCAAAATGAACAAAGTAATGTATGGAAAAATAAATAACCAGCTTCAAATTATTCCAGAAATAGATCATCATGTTAAAGGGAAAAAATATTATTAACATTTCAATGGATATTTAAAAAAAGCATTTGAGAGAGCATTCGATATTCACTCACAATTAAAGGAAAATAAAAAGAAAGAAAAGGTGTTAGAAAAGCAGGACTAAAGAGCTCCTTAACCTAAGGCGAGTTATCTACGAAATAACCTGGGGAAAAAGAACACCGATCACGTAATGAAAGACTCTCTGTACGATTAGGTATAAATGAGGGTGCCTGCTGAAGACACTTAAACTCAGCATGCCCTTGGAAACCCTAAGAAGTGCAGTAAGGCCACAAAAATAAAGAAAAGAAATGAGCACTGGAAAGCAAAAATGAGGTTGCCATTGTCCATGCCATTGACTCTCTGCCACTGCCTGTGTACCTTTTCCTTCGGGGGGCTCGTCCACTGGTCTGATTTCCAAAATCAGATCTCTCCTCCAGTCCCCACCCTGGCCCTAGTCCCGTGTCTCTCCCTGCACAGGCAATGCCTCCTGTTAGGTTTCCATGAACTGTCTCAGTGTGAAGATGTCTAGCAAGAGCTGACTTTCCCCAACGTCGAATCTGTTTCTCCCCCATTCTTCCCAACACCATCTACTTGGAACTCACGCCCCAAACCTAGGAGTCGGTCTTCCATCTTCTGCATCCAATCCACCAAGTCCTGTAGGTCACATGCCCTGCAGGTCACATGCCCTGCGTATCCTCGCCTGACCCACTGACACAATCCAGGTGCACACCAAGATCGAGTTTCACTTAGTGTTTCACACCGCTGCCTCCATTTTCCCCGGGTGTTCACACGCAACCCAGCACATTTGTGATAGTGACCTCCATCCACGTGCTACAGGAGGCACCCACATCTTCACACCTCAGATGTCAGCCTGGACTCGCTCGTTCCCTGGCCAGCACACCGCTGTGGACATTCTTGTACCTATCACCATGTTATTTTATTTGTTTAATTTTTATTGTATATTTTTGACATTACCTTTTAGTCCCCTTATACCCCCGACCCCCAGCAGTCACCGCACTGCTGTCCATGAGTCCTTTTTCCTTCTTGCTTGATTCCTCCACTCCCAAACCTCCCCTCACTACTGGCTGTCCGCCTACTATCCATCTATGAGTCTCTCTCCGTTTCCCTTGTTAGTTCATTTTGCTCATTAGGTTCCACGTACGAGTGAAACCATATGGTATTTGCCTTTCTCTGACCGGCTTATTTCACTTAGCATAATGTTCTCCAGGTCTGTCCGTACTGTTGCAAAGGGTAAAATTTTCTCTTTTTTTTTTTTTTTTACAGCTGAGTAGTATTCCACAGCCCAAGTATCCAACAATAGATGAGTGGATAAAACAACTATGGGGCATTTACACAATATCGCTATTTTAAAAAGATTCTTTCTATTGCCTTATTTTTGCCAGCCTCTGGAGATCAAAGGTTGAATGGCAGTGTAGCTTTGGTTACGAGAAATCTCTTTGCCAGTGAGAAATATTTTTACTGAGGCACTTAGTATTTACAAGGTGACAGCTGGGACCATAACGTAAGAAGAGGTGGCGGCAGGCTCCCACACTATGGCTAAGGTCAAGCGGTGGTTTGACACCATCTTGTAGTCTTTGTCCACCTCCGGTGGGACTCGCAATTCCGGGAAAGGATCTCCAAGGCCAACTCTCTGTCAGAAGTCACCGGGGAGGCAGATGATACCCCCGCTTTGTTGAGCCCTTCATAAATTGTCTCCATTTAGTTCCAAAACCGTGAGGCAAAAGGCAAAACATCATGGTAGTTTAGTTGTCAGACATGTATTTGCAGCGCCAAATTTAATCAGAATAAAAGCAGGCTCGAATTTCTGTCTCAACTTTACATTCCAAAATTCATTTAAAAAATTTCAAAAAAACTGCACGAGATAAAGCAGAGAAGGAAAGATATGTACTTTACTAGGGAAAGAAACCCTTTAGGGAAAAACCTTGAATGGACTTAGCAAAAGGACTGTGGTCTCCAAGTAGCTGAATTTAAAAGAAGTTCGCTGTTTGTCCCCTAGTCAAATGAAATTACTCAAAAAGTCAGTGGGAGGTGAATCCATGTTATGTGAGTAAATCCACTGCTATATTAGGTTAACGATCTATTCTCACCCATCAACTAAAGTGTTATATTGTCTGCGAATGTTCAATTCTCTTGGCTTTATTCACAAATTTTCTGTTCTACTCCTGGGTCCCCTGAATATCTCCCACTTCATTTTAACAGATGTTAAATTGGTAAATTGTGCCCACAAGTAGGAGGAAAGAATATAAAAATCAATTTGCAAATGAGTTCGAATTTTCCATTAATTTTATTCCCAGGCTTTGATTATTGTATTTCATAAGGAACAGAATTTGAGTTGTAGTTCATGAATGAAAGGAAGAATAGGAAAGTGTTGACTGAGTTAAATACTTCCTAAATCACAACTAAAATATGCCAGGAAGAATGAATCATTCTAGAACAGTAGGAGTTAGTTTGGGGAATTAAAAAAAAAAAAAGTCTATTGCAATAAAGTTAAAAGGATAGGCAGGAGTAAAAACCTTTTAACATTAATCATTGACAATAGTGTATAAACACATTTTTCTGATAGTGGACGGTTACCAGTATAAAAAGGTATTGTTTAAAATCCATTCGTATGCACACACACTTCCTGGAGAAAGGATTTACTGAAAAATGAAGGTCTCATTTCAGTTTAGCCACCCTCTACTTTTTAATGTAACACCAGATATTCTAATGCCTTGCTTTTTCCTACCCAAAAAAAGAGAGTGGAAAAATATTTCCAAGCAATATAAATATTGGAAATGATCTTAGCTGTTTCTAAATAACATATGTGTGTGCAGGGCTTCACTTTCGCCAAATGTTGAGGTGTGAGTTTTTCCTGCTGAATAATTTCTTCATTTTCCCATATAACACCCACATAGACATCATCTGAAACTCCATCCTTACAGCCTACTTGAGAACATAATGCTTTGAAATCCCACATTTTAAAGTCAAAGCACCAAAACTTTGAAAATTCTCCAATTTTAATGTTATTTTCCATTAAAATATAGTTCTATCAGTTTCAGGCATGCAACATAATGACTTGACATAGATTTAGATATCTATATATATGACTATATATGGATACAGATGTATACATATCTATACAGATATGACTATATCTCTGTATTTTGATATAGGTATCTATATATCTACTTCTCTCTCTCTCTCCATTATCTTATGATGTGCTGACCATAATAAGGCCAGGAACCACCTGCCACCGTACCAAGTTACTGCGAGGTCACTGCCTATTTTCCATGAGCTGTCTACCGCATCCCCATCACTATCCTAAACCTATGACTTTTCAGTCTGTAAAGTCATTTCTTAAAATCAATGGTTTATAGGGAAGGTCAAGTATATCGTTTCTCACTCCCATTTTCTCCTTCAAACACTCTTACTGAGTCCTTCTGTGGGCGATTGGTGAATCCAGGCACTCGGGGTACGAGGATGAGCGAGACGGACTAGCTGTCAACCCAACGGCAAGTTTTCTCTTTTTCTTTGCGTCTCGCCTGTTGCGAGTGAGCCCGTGTGCTTCGCGTGCTGATCAAAAACACCGCTCCGGCCGAGCCTGTTATCTCTGTATTGTTTCATTCGTAACCTTCTGGTCCTCCTCCCGGCCCCGCTCCCCTCCGTATGGATCAGACTCATGATACCAGCTATGATCTGGTCTCACTAGGTTTTGCTTGATGAGTTTCATTGATCTGATGGAATTAGAGGTAGCATGGTTTTTATAATATAGTATCTCCGTCCCTGGAGTAATTAATTCTGCATTGAAAAGGCCCTCTTAAAACACAAAGTTTAGCTCCAAAAGAATGAATTCCTAACAGTAGGAGAGCTGGTAACTGAAGATGGCAAATATTATAATCGGATTTTTCTTACATAACATTGTCCCAAATCATACTGCGTGGGAACTTAGCAACTTCCTATTGCGCGCACAGGAACATGCGTGTGCATGTGTGTGTCTGTGTGACTGTGAATTAGGCTTCACTAAAGAACTGGGGTGTTGACAAGTAATGAGAGTTCAATGGAAGTTTTAGGGGAAGGCATAACATTTCAACTTTAGAGAAGAAAGTGACTTCAGGGGAGATGTGGGGTGCGGTGGAGAGGGCAGAAAGGACCCCACCGGGGCGATTACTAGTTGCTGAGCTGACAGGTGCCAGGAAAGAGCCTGAAGCAGAGTGGCGGTAACAGAAATGCAGCGTGAGACCAGAGTCCCGAGTCGCCCCAGGTGTTCCGCTCGCTTAATACCAGCAGAATTTGGGAGCCAAGGAAGAGCGGGAAAGCGTTTTACATTTTATCTTTGCAACTCTCATCGCTCGACTTCTCTCTTCACCTTCATATGAATTCTATTACAGCAGTTAATTAGTCTCTAATTGCTTAGATGTTCACTGAGAATATAATTTTGCATATATATAATACATATCATCCATATCATTGAGGTTCAATTATACATATTTAATTTTGCACATATATAATACATATCATCCATATCATTGAGGTTCAATTATACATATTTATTTAGTGAGGTTTAATAATATTTATGTAGACACATACGTATACATACATCTGTATCACTTAAAATAAAAGGTGAAGTATTGTGTGGTATTGTTATCATTTTATTATTAAGATGATTTGATCATTATATCATTAGTTCTCATGATATCAATAGCTGTCATGAACTAGTGAGGAAAGATAGGAACCTAAAAAAATGAGACTTCTGAGTAAAATTATTTTTCATAAAATATTAAGACTGCTGTTTTTCTGACATGTTTAAGAGGAAAGGAGATTAATAAAACTGTTTTGCTCTAGAATTCAGGAAATAATTCTCTTTTTGAGCATTTAATTAGTACGAAACATTTAAAAGCATTACACCATTAAAATATGACAAGAATTCAAGCAATCTGAAGAACAGAAAATGTTTTTTTACTCAATGTTACTGAAGTGAAATAAATCTGCTTTACAGCGTATTGCCAACCTGGAACCGGGTTGAACTCTGTGTATGAAACAAGCAGTCTTATATTTAGGCCTTGGGAAACTAAATAGCTTGCAGAGGTTCACTTAAATATGTTCGTAGCCATGTAGTGGATGAGTGGGCCACAGCCCCAGAACAGGCAAAGGTGCTGCTGCATGTATGTACATGTTGGTGAACATGCATGCACACATATGCACCGTCTCCGATGAGTTGTTTTATTGATTCCGGCAATAGGATAAAAATAAAGTTCAGTTGTTAGAGATGATCTCTTGTCCTCTAAGAAGAAGAAGCCGTTTTCACAGACATCAGCCTACTCATGCTCATAAACAGTGTGATAAGAAAACAGTCTGTGAGACTTTTTATAACACGATTTGTTTCATGGGTCTCTATAACAGACTTTTCGTGGTATAATAAAAACAAAAACGATCAATTTTAAAATTTTACCCTGGCTTGCATTTCTGTTTAAAAGTTTTTTTTTTCAAAGGATGTTTGATTTCTGTAAGTCAAAACCTGGGGTTGGATGGGTTGAGTCTACTTCCCACTGCTGTTTATTGCCATCTGAAGGGCTGTTACCTAGCAACCGCGTGGCAGAAACTTCTAGTACTTTACATCAAACAGGAACTCAGGAAACACGGTGAGGCAGACTTTGAAAAAAAATATCTGACTTATTTAAGTGTAATTAACAATTTTGTTTTTCATAAAGCCAAAGGGACTAGAAAATAGATTTGATTCATATCCATCTATGAATGTGTATCCTTAATTATACTTGCTTATTTTAAAAGCTCTTAACTTAAAAGCAATAAAAATGACAATAATAAAGAAACCAAGGATCTCACACAATTCTATTATTTCAACATTCCTATCTCTTGAAAACTGTTTCCCACCCTGAGGTAGTTACAATTAATAGTATGATTCGTAATTTTACAGACAATTACTTGCGCTTATCAGACATACATGTGCATGAATGAACATACATGCAGAATGCAACAGCTCTATAAAACCGGGATCATGGTTAATTGGATAACGATGGAGTTATATTGTTTGGCTACTTACATTATTAAAACGTGTTCTTGGCATATATTTCAGGAGAGTTTATGCAAATGGTTTCCGTTTTAATAATGCATGATTGTAATGATATGTAACACTTGTTTAGAATTCTGTTCAGCATTTTATACTTGTCATTTATTTTTCTCAGAAAAACGTTGAGTTCAATACTGTCATTGTTCACATCTGAAAGAGCAAGGAGGGCGTGGAGGGAGGGAGGGGGAGTGTGAGCCTGCCCCAGCCCTTGGTGGGGACCCCAGGGGAGCATGCGCTTTGCCGGCCAGCAGCGGAGCAGAGAGATCCTGGTATCCTGATCGAAATAAGCAGAAACTCTAGAAGAGTGGGAAGACATGATGAAATGTCTATCATTCTGAAAGCGGAAGTGCTTTCTTCAACAAGGAAGGGCCCTTAGATGCCATAAAGAAAAAACGGGCAGATTGAATCGTTGCTCAGCGGTGTGGTCTCTGCAAATCTAAGTTGGACTTGGACCACACGGGTCAGCTTACCAGCAAGGAAGAGGGTTTAGGGAAAGTGGTTTGTCTGCAGCAAAGTAGTACAGCAGTTAAAACCCAGTCATGTGACCACATCTCACGGGAAGGGAGGCTGAGAAATGCCATTTCCTCCTGGGCAGTCGTACGCCCAGCTGAAACTTGGGGATGGGTGGGGGGGCAGCAAAGCCTCTAGCGCCCAAGGGAGAAGGAGAGGATGGTTATGAGTGACAAGCACTAGGTTTTCACCACCGTTCAAGTCTTTGTCTATCTGGGGAGCCATGTACAATACTTCCCCTGCAGATTAAGCTGCTCATCCATTATGACGGAAGACACTTCAAAGTGATGACATTTGTTGCAAATGTCAAAGTTCAAAGTTCAGGCTGTCTGGGTGATGCAGACTCGGCCTTGGGGTTCCCGCTGGTCTGGCAGCAGACACACTAATAGAGCAGTTGTTTGCCTGCAGCTCCACCCCATATGCCCACGCAGCAGGGAGCGAGACCACTGAAAGGAAATGCTGAGGTCACTGTAAGGAAATGCTGGGTTTTGGAAAAGGGAAGAACGGGGGACGCCCAGCAGTGATGAAATCCTGCGGGACATGGGTTGCAGGGATCGTCCCGTAGATTCCCTGATTGGACACCCGTTCTGCTCAAGGAGAATAATTCCTTTGTTTATTCATAAGCTTGGCTCCTAGGTCACCATTCTCTGTGACCACAAAGAAACAGAAACTGGGGTAGATGACTTCCAGTCACTTCCATATGTCAGCAGTTACGCTGTGTTCTTTCTCTGATTTATGCGAATGAGGATTATTATCTGGTTGCATAGTGTATCATATTCCTTTCCTTGTGTCAATCATTCACATTGATTAAATTGTTATCTTTTTCATGAAAAAGGTATGCATTTACTTTTTACCTAACAAGGAATTCCATGATTATTAGATGTTAACTGCGCAACATAAGACCATGGTTTTCAACCTATCAGATCAAATACCTCCTTTTTTACAATAAATATTTTGTAATGCGAACCTGCAATGAAATTCCTTTACTAACCTGCAATGAAATTCAGATAATGTAGCTATCTATACGAATATATTTAAAATAATTAATATAGTATCCTAATTATAATATGAAAAAGAAACAGAAGGGAAAATGAATAATAAAGAGGCGTGTATTTCAATATGTAAATACTCAGGTATGAGTACCGAAGGGGACACAAGGAAGAGAGAGATGCTTACTGACACTGGTCATATTAGTAATTAAACATCCTAAATTTGCATTCATGACTCACAGTGCTAAACAGTAGTTGTATTCTCCGATGATTCAGTATTTACTAAACAGTGTGAAACACACTTTGTACTTCTGTGTAAAACTCCAGGAGCGCGAGCTTCACTTGGTGGGCTAATACGTAACCACAAAGTTTTCACTGAACTGTAGAACAAAAGGCATATGCAAAATGAGAGGGGTTACCTAAATTTTCTCAATCTCCCCTGTCTTCCAGTTCTTCCTGATTACCCTAGTGTTTGATAAAGTGACCCGTGTAACACACCCCTCCCTCCGCCGTTCCTCCAACACAGTCACACACGATCACTGAGGGGAAGGGGGTGTGTACTCGGGCTGAGCAGCGTCACCTCCCCCTGCTGCGGCCTCACCCTCCCACACAACTTCTTATGTTTTTTTTTTTTTTTTTTATCGTTGAATTTCAATATGGACCCTATGGTTACTTTTTTTAACCATAAGGTAAATCAGATGGGATATTTTTTAAAGATTTTATTTATTTATGTATTTATTTAGAGAGAGGGGAAAGGAGGGAGAAAGAGAGGGAGAGAAACATCGAAGTGTGGTTGCCTCCCACATGGCCCCCCACTGGGGAGCTGTCCCGCAACCCAGGCATGTGCCCTGACTGGGAATCGAACTGGTGACTCTTTGGTTCACAGCCCGAGCTAAATCCACTGAGCTACACCAGCCAGGGCAGATGGGATATTTTAAAACTGCTCTGTTTTATGTCATAGAAAATGTACACTAATTTTTGGTAAAGTGGTTTCTTCCTGAAGTCCTCAGTTATAAGGCTTCTCTCCGGGAAGTGTTCGGGCGGTTACTCAGGATGATTTTCCTTTAATTTATTTGTGATTCCAGTTTGGTCCTGGGAGGAGTGCAGCTTCCACTTACTCCCCTGCCATCTTGGGTTTCCTCTTGTACAGTAATTTCTTAGATGATATTTATTGTCCAGATAGCCCTCGAACCTACCTGCATCCTACCCCTCGGGCATGCAGGTGAGACAAAAGGAAATGAAACCCTTTGGCAAAGCCCGCAATTTCGTTAAAGGAAGAACTAGAGTTAGTTGCCCCCTCCTCTGTCAAGTCCTAACTCATGGCCTACGACTCTCCGTTTTTAAATTCGATTTTCAAATTACAGCTGATGTTCAATATTAGTTTGTATTAGTTTGAGGTGTGCAGCATCATTGTTAGACAATCAACTACTTTATGAAGTGGTTTCCCAGTATTTCCAGCGCCACCCGGCACCGTCCGTAGTTAATACGGTATTACCGAGTATTTGTCCTGTGCTGCAGTAGCCTCTCTTAAGAAACGGGTTTCCTGGGGGAAAAAATTACGCATGTAAAACAAGATCTTTAAAGTAAGTGTGCTTATGTTGCCATGTTCATAATTTAATTCCTTGTTTTATTTTTCATATTGTTTAAAAAATATTACCATCCCAAGGCAAAGTATTCTAATTTACCTATTTTATTCCAAACAGATCATGTGGTTTGTGAAGAAGAGTTTAAGTACGCCATGTTAGCTTTAAACTGTATATGCCCAGCAACGTCCACGCTTATCACACTACTGGTTCATACCTCTAGGGGGCAGTAAGTATGTCTTTTCTTTAAAATAATGCATTCTAAACTGCATGTATATACATTATAAAAATAAGTGGGGTTATGTGATTTAGAAATATAGCAAGCCAAGGTATACAGCTGGTTATGTGCCTATACTTGTATTTGTGTGTTATCTTTGTCTGATGCAGAGACAGACAGACAAATACAGACGTGTTAATGGGTCCAAGACATAGAGAAAATTGACAGGGATTTGCTGTCCCTTCCAACTAATCTTGAGACCACCTGTTCCACCCCAAATCCCAGGTGTCTACGTCACGGGCTAGGCCCAGGGTTAGGGCGTCGTTTCTCGGTTTGAGACGAGCACTCAGCAAATGAAACATTCCAGAGCGGGATGGTGACAGTCACCAGCTTAAGACCTTAAAGCTGATTTTTTTCTACTCCTGACGTACACTTTCGGTCTTTTGGTCTTAAAGCTATCTATACACAATTGACTTGGAAATTTAAAAAAAAATTCAGTTATCACAGAATGATAACAAAGCCAGAGATCCGATTAACTAATGTAGTGTAAAGAAATCACCTTTTCACGCATTTCAAGGGAGATGGGAAGGGTTCTATCTTCGGAACACGTTGTTCTCACTGACCTGGATTCAGTTTCACGAAACACCGAGGCTGCTGTTGACTCAGGGGACCAGGGAACATGTCATAAGGGGGCCCGTTCTCCCCCCCCGACTTACAGAGACACCGCATTGCCCACCGTTTCCTATCCTTTATTGTATTGCAGACAAAAAGCTGATTTTCTAAGTAAACTTCACTGTGGTTCTGATATTTTTAATTAATTGATCGCTATTTAAGTGATGTGCCAAGTCGAATATATCAAGGAAAAGGAAGATTCTTTCTTGGGACTTAATACTAGATGGAATAAATTAGTGACTAAAAAATCAGTAAATGCCTTGTGGTATTTTTAAGCAAATTTTACTCTTTCCTCGGGATATGTCTCTGCTCTATTGAGATAGTAAGAGTTTCCCAGAGGCAAGTTTATTAAAATTTGGAATACAAATATTTCTATTCTGTACACTTACAAGCTCTTCGCATCTGTTAATGGAAAGAATAGAACAGGGTCATGAATGAAATTATTTTCCATTGCAAGAAGTGCACAGATTGTGAATAAGTTAAATAAAAAACTGAAAACCGTTTTGACGCCAATTAATTGAACATTCACGGAACTTATCACATTGCATCTCTGTCACAGAGTCATGTGACCTCCAAGATAAATCATTTCACAACTAAGCGTCACAGAAGTGCGGTAACCCCAGGATAACTTCCTTTATAGCTGCTTCCATGAGATGTAACTCACATACTCTACAATTCCCCGTAGGAAGTATAAAATTCAATGTGTTTTCTGTAGTATAGCCCTAGAACTGTGCAGCATCACCACCGTCTGACTTGAGTATTTTCCTCACCCCATGAAGAAACACTCTGCTTTTTGGCAGTCTCTACCTTTCCCCCAACTCTTTCAGGCCTAGGGTACCGCTACTTGCTCTGTCTCTGTAGATTTTTCCCATTTGGGACATTGCCTACCGCATATAAACGGGACCATGTAATGTGTGTGTGGGGTGTTGCCCTGTTTCTTTCACTCGGCATCCTGTTTCCAAGGTGTGCCCATCCAGTAATATGCCTGAGTCCTTTGTTTCTTTTTCTTACGAAATAATATTCCATTATGTGATTGTATGGCATTTCATTTTTCTGTTTGTCCGATGGTGGATACCGGGGTTATTGCCAGGATTGTGAGTAAGGCTGCCCTCGACACTTGACAGGCACGTGATGACTTTTATGTGGACATGGCATGCGTGCATCTTTCAGGTACAGATCGGGGTGGAATGGCAGGGACATACGGTAACACTGCCTAGTCTTTGTCAGGAACTGCCAGAATTTGTCCCGAAGAGACTGGGACAGTACGCGTCCTCACCAGCAATGCGTTAAGGTCCCGCTTTCTTCACATCCTCGGGAATGCTTCTTATCGTCCAGGTGTTTGACGTCACGATCCTAGTGGGTGAAAAGCGGTGCCTGCCTGCGGTTTTGGTTTGCATGGCACTGACAGCTAATGGCTTTGTGCTTCTCTTCATGTGGTTCGTGGCGATTTGTGTACCTTCTTTGCAGAAAAGCCTATGCAGATCCCTTGCCCATTTTTAAATCGGGTTATTTGTCTTCGATTATTGAGTGTCGGAGTTTCTACATATTTTAGGTACAAGTACCATATCAGGTATGGACCATCACTTGAATGTAGTTAACTCAACAGAAAAGCACTTAATTTAATATGTGTAGTGTATTTATTAAGAATATTGTTTGGCTAAAGTAATTTATATCATTTCCCATCTTATGCTTTCGTTGAAGAGAGAGTCAAGATTCACGCATTGAGAAAACGTTTGAAATTTTGCCCTTGAGCCTCAGCCGGCGTTAGAAGGCTCAAACATATTGATTTTAATAACAAGAGAACAAACGAGCTGAGACGAAAGAGAGAGACAAAGCAATCAAGAACTGGAGGTCAAGGGTCAGCCCTTCTGGTGACAGCTGGGCCTCTGGCCGCAGCGATGGTGGAGTCCCTAATTCAGAGCCAGTGCTGGAGCAGCCCACTCGGTCACCGTCACCCCTCCCTTCACTGTCTTCCTCTAGTGGGAGTGGGGACACAGAGGACAACCACGGGACAACGATGAATTGCTTATCGTTGGAGGTTTATGTCAGAGGACCACTAACGTGTTTTGAAAAATTGTGTTTCTTAACAATAGAATTTTGGAGTCTCTACTGATACAGTCAGTACAGCTCCCAAGGCTGCTTAACAAGTTCCTATCCTGTCATTTATTCATATTTCCGTCCTAGTTCTAGTTGGTCTGTAAGTCATAAAGTTCACTTCGAGAGGACTTCAAGTAACCGTGTTCCTTTGGTTCACGGAGAGCATCCTGCCCTGTGGCCCGTCACAGCTTTCCCTTCGTTGGCTGTGGTGCACGTTGAGGGATCAGCGCCCTGGCCGTGGTACTTCCGGTTGCTAATTAAAGTAGCATTTTGATTTACTGGACAATCTTGCTAGAAAGACGAACGTAAGTTTACTGTTTGGACGATACTTGCTGCAGGATAGTAACCATGGACCAGGATAAGTTGGGCAAGGAAATGCCTAATTATCAGTCTAGTTAATCAATAGACACAAGTGATTCAGCTTGATGACATTTCATCCTTAACAAATTTCATTTTCTTTTTATTTTCCTTTCAATTTACTTTCATAAGAATATTTTTTTATTAGTCCATCCCAAATACCTCATATTTTGGGGGCTATAAGATGCACTTTTCCCTTCTCCCAAATTTGGGAGGAAAATGCAGTGGTGACCCTGCTCCTGCCTCCTGTGACCCCGCTCCACCGCAGCCCCCCGCCCCACAGCGAGCCAGGTAAGCTGCATTCGGACTATAAGACACACACCCCCTTTCCTCCCAAATTTGGGGGGAAGTGTGTCTTATAGTCTGAAAATATGGTATTTTTGATCCCAGTGGTCACGGATAGGAAAGAAAGAGAGAGCTGAGGAGAAAAATATCGCAAAGTTAGAATTTACAGAACTTGGCCACGGATAAGATCTGAACGCAGAGAAGAGAAGAGAAGAAACAAATATTCCCGGACACTAGTGTGGACGCTGGGGGACTACAAAGCTTGCAGTTTGGCAGAAAGGGCAGTCTTTTTAATGCCGATGCACGTGGCTGGGGTTGCCGTTATTCTCGGCTCCTGGGGACGAAGGAGGTCATTGGGGTAGAAATACCGGGGCTTTGGGAGGAAGGACAGTTTGACACTTTTCCTCTGGAAGTCGTTACTTTTACGGAAGGGTGGAAGAGAAGGCGGACAAGCGCGGCGGTCGGCGGTGCAGCACCGTGGGTTACAGAGGAGCGCGGGCGTGGAGGGGGGCCTGGGTAGTTCACCAGGCAGAGAGCTGGAGAGGCAGGGAGCCCAAGTAGGTCGCTGGTTCCTGGGGGTTCCGAGAAGACAGCTTCAGACAATGGAGCCGTCCTCGCTGTGAGAAAGGACGTAGGAAAGTGGAAATGTCCAGAAAGCGTCCCCAGTTTTTTCCACGAAGACAAGAAACACAGTGAATGCTCTATTGCACAGAAAAGTTGAGGAAAGTTTTTCCTGTGACCGTTTTTTTCATGAGAGCCTGTAGGTATTTGTCTATTTTTTGTTTGTTTGTTTGTTTGCTTTTAAAGTTTGGTTTGCGGGGTAGGCAGCAGTGAGGAGAAGGAGAGGAGCGCAGTGAGACGGCAGGGGGTGAGATTAGGGACTGATTGTCACCACCTGGTGTGTTCCATAGGCAGGAAGGGGCAACGAAGGGCTCATCTGCAGCAATTTCGTCCAGCCATAATGAGTAATATTGCACTAATTAAAAATATGTTCTGCCTCGTTTCTGGCCAAGATAGAGGCATAGCTGGACATGCTGTGCCTCCTCTCACGATCAAATTAAGGACAACAAAAATATAGAACCCCCCCCAAAAAAAAAAAAAAACCCAACCAGGACAGAGAGAAAATTGAATTGTGTGGGAGTCGGACAACAACGTTTCGCCCAGACCAGTAAGAGGGGCGGAGTCCGCGGGTGGCGGAGTTGGGTCCCAGCGGGTTGTGATGCAGTCACACCAGGTGCACAGGTGGCAGCGATGCCAAACGCGGGGAGGCCAGGCGGGGAGCACATGGCAGCTGACTGGGGACACACATTTGCGCACAGATAAACCAGGTGAAAATGGGCAGCAAGACAGACTGCGAGATGCAGGGCCCCAGTGCCGAGTAGTGAAGCCTAAAAGTACCCATTGAAAATACTTGTAGGGGCTGAGGTGCCGGGAGGGAGTCCCAGCCTCACAGGAGAGTTCACTGGGGAGACCCATGGGGTCCTGGAGCGTGTGCAGACCCACCCACCTGGAAATCAGCACCAGAAGGGCCCAATTTGATAGGGGAAAGAGGCTGAAGGGACTGGAGTCCATGAGACAGCACAGAGCAAGCGCCATTGTTCCCTCTCAGACCCCGCCCCCACATCCAGCATCACAACCCAGCGACTGGGCTGCCCTGCCCTGGGGAACACCTAAGGCTCCGCCCCTCACTATGTAACAGCCCCGACCAGACAAAAACAAAAAAAAAACAAAACCAAGGATGGCTCAAAAGGGAGAACAGACTGGGGCCCCGGAGCTAATTCATCTGAGTAACGAGGAGGTGGTCAACCTATCAGATCCAGAGCTCATAGCACTGGTAGCTAACCTACCAGAAGCACAGCTCAAAGCTCTCGTGATTAGGAAGCTCACAGAATTGGTTGATTTTGGTCACAAATTAGAGGAACAAATGGAGGCTACAATAAGTGAAATGAAGAAAAACGCACAGGGAACCAATAGTGATGGGAGGAAAACTGGGACTCAAATCAATGGCGTGGACCAGAAGGAAGAAAGAAACAACCAAATAGAAAAGAATGAAGAAACAAGAATTCAAAAAATTCGGAAAGGCTTAGGAACCTCCAGGACATCTTTAAAGGACCCAACATCCGAATTATAGGGGTACCAGAAGGGGAACAAGAAGAGCAACAAGTGGAAAAGTTATTTGAACAAATAATAAAGGAGAACTACCCCAATCTGGAATAGGAAATAGACTTCCAGGAAGTCCAGGAAGCTCAGAGAGTCCCAAAGAAGTTGGACCCAAGGAGGAACACACCAAGGCACATCATAATTACATTAGCCAAGATTAAAATGAAGGAGAGGATTCTAGAAGCAGCAAGGGATAAGGAGACAGTCACCTACAAAGGAGTTCCCATCAGACTGTCAGCTGATTTCGCAAAAGAGACCTTGCATGCAAGAAGGGGCTGGAAAGAAGTATTCCAAGTCATGAAAGTCAAGGACCTACATCCAAGATTGCTCTATCCAGCAAAGCTATCATTTAGAATGGAAGGGAAGATAAAGCACTTCTCAGATAAGGTCAAGTTAAAGGAGTTCATCATCACCAAGCCTTTATTATATGAAATGTTAAAGGGACTTATCTAAGAAAAAAAGAAGATAAAAATAGGACTGTAAAAAGACAGCAAACTTACAGATATTAACAACCACACCTAAAACAAAAGCAAAAGCAAACTAAGCAAACAAGTAGAACAGGAACAGAACCACAGAAATGGAGATCACATGGAGGGTTAGCAACAGGGGAGTGGGAGGAGGAGAGAGGGGGACAAGGTACAGAGAACAAGTAGCATAGACAGTGGGTAGAAAATAGACAGGGGGAGGGCAAGAATAGTGTGGGAAATGTAGAAGCTAAAGAACTTATGACCCATGGACATGAACTAAAGGGGAGAATGTGGGTGGGAGGGGGTGTGCAGGGTGGAGGGGAATGATGGGGGAGAAATGGGACAACTGTAATAGCATCATCAATAAAATATAATTAAAATATGTTCTGCCTCACATAACATAGTATGATTAAATGGAGGGGTAGTATTTACTTGACAGATCAAAGACTGGGGATCAACATTCAGAACAGGTTGTCTGACTCCAGGATGTTATCAGAACACTTGGTTCTTTCCATTTTTTTTCCTTCCAGCATCTTTAGCCCGGAGACTATAATCCTAAAGATTCTCTTTGAAATCACATGTGCCCTTTGCTCCAGGCTATTCTCTTGCTAGGTAAGGAGGAGCAGGAATAGAAAGGGGTGAACTGAGAGTATTGAAAATTTTCCAAATTAGACTATGGGCTTGATTCTAGTTCTGCATTACCATAAAATATGTGATTTAGAAGCTTCTCTCATCAAAGTAGCAACTAAAACCGACCCTTTGGGAACTGCCTGGCCTGCTCACAACTAAAATTCCCTGTTTGGCGGTGTTCACACTGCGGAGGGAACTCATAAGTTCTGGGAGGAAATGGGGCAGAGAGAAGTCACCCCAGTGGAGGTGGAAGAGGATATAAGGGGGATAAATGGTAACGGGAAAAATACAATTAAAAGTCTTTAAATTTAAAAAGGAAAGAAATCGTTGATTCCCTAACCGGGGAAGTCATCCACCAGTCAGCCGATTACATACTCCATTTAACTCTCTGTCGTTTCGTATGGAAAATCTGCAATAGTCATCTCTCATCCATTCCTTTATTTATTTACTTACCAATTATTTGCCGAGCACTGACTATGTGACAGAAGCACTCTAGGTGTTGTGGTTTCCGCGAGGAAATCCACAGGAAAAAAACAGAATTGGGAAGACAGGTAAAAAACGCGCAAAAAATATATAAGATACACACCATCTCTGAGGCTACCATTCAACAGAGAAGCTGGAAGCTGGAGAAGACAGCGGGAAGTTCAAGATGAAATACCGAGTCCCACTTAAAAGTTGGCATCAAGAAGTTGGTGTCTCGCCAATGACTTGGTCAAGTTAAGGTGGGAGCTACGCAGATACCTGAGGTGTGAGTTTTCTGGGTGGAAGGAAAACAGACTCCCGGATGCACGCACCTCTGGTAGCGTGAGAGGCAGGTCAGGGTAGCCAGCGCGGAGGGACTGGGAAGAAAAGGCTCGAGTCTGAGAGGCAGCCTGGGGCTGGATCCTGTAGGCCCTTTAGGTCATTAGAAGGTTGCCGGCTGTCCCTCCAAGATGGGACATCTTTGGGAGAGTCTGAATGGTGGGGTGGTAAGAGCTGAATGAGAGAAAGAAACATACTGACTTCATGGCTGGCAAAAGCGATTCAATGATTATGTGCATCATCTCAACCAGAGCACTTAACTCTCGTCTTGGACAAGGGTCCAGTGTGGAAGCGGTGGGAAGTGCTCGGATTCTAAATACATTGGAAGGTTTTCGTGTTGGGACTTGTTGACGGATGGGAGAAGAAAGAACAGAAAGAGAGGAGTCTAGAGCAATGGCAGGTGTTTGGATGGAGCAACCAGAAGAATATACCTGTCGCTCATCGCAATGGAAAGACCACAGGGTTTTTATTTGGGACAACATACGCTTAAGAGACTTACGAGACCGAGCACAATTTTGTCCAGAATGGGGGGTCTGGAGGTGAGGGGGAATTCTCCAGTGAAGGTATACACTTGGTGTTGACAGCGTGTGGCACATCCGAAGACATGGAACTGGATAGAGACACTTTGCAGGACTATTTTGAGGACTACGCACACCACACCAGACCACAGCAGGTAGTCCTTGTTTGCCTTCGGCTCTGTCCACCGGTGTTCAGGGAGTCAGGCTCCATGTACATCATGCTCATTTCTTAATTCGGTGTCAGACAGTTTCAGGTGGCGGGAGAGATGCTTCAAAGATGGAAGAGGACATGGAGACCGCAGGCTGTGTTCGTATGAAGGGGAAAAGACTCAGTCCTGCCCATGGGTATTTTACATCTAAATCGGAAGGGTTCAGAGGTCAGGCCAAAATATGGCGACTCTCATGACTAGAAGGGAATGTCTGTCACTTTATTTGGGTACTTTCTAGAACAGTGGTATGAATGAGTAGATACAGATCAGAATGCTTTCAAGGCAATAAAGAGGGAAGGCATGTGTCTTCACCAAAGGCAATCTTTAGAATCACTGTCTTAATTATTACAGAAATTAGTGTTAAATGTATCTCAAAAAGATGACTAAAGTATGTACAGTATCAGGCATTTCAGACTCAGGTGATCTATCATGTTATTCCGTCATAGACGATTTTTGTAGAAGGAAGTCAAATAGAGTTATAGGAAGCACAACAGTGGGTCCCCTTAAAAGATACAAGTTTTCAGAGACCATTCGGAAGCTTGTACGGAAGAATTGCATTATAAAAAGAATTAAGTAAGAGACAATGATTAAACTCAATAACAATTATTATAAAATGTAGCAGAAGACGAACATAAAGAAAGTGGGTACCAAAGGAAATGATGTTTAAGTTATATAAATATAAGCAAATAACAGTTTCTAAACCATTCAGGTAATGATAGCACATTATTGCAATATGTTGAAATAACTTTGCCAAAAAAGGGGAAGCTTCAAATAGAAATCAGTCGGTACATGATGTAAATATCTATATTAAGTATTTTGAGTGGATGAAAAGATATAAGAACCCCAATGCCCCATTCCACGAGAACATGTTAGAAGTCAGGGGAAAGCTAAGTTGCTTTTATATTTTAGTATAATCAATTTTTAAGGGGTGCAATTTTGCAAATGTGTACCTTGGGGATGGTTATTTCATAAGAATCCCTTTATTAACTTACTGGACAAGCATGTTATTTTCATCAATGGGATCTGGAAACTGTAGATCTGGTATTGCGGTAATCTTCTTTGTAAAATGAAAATTAACTTACCAGCACTCATATTACCATATTTTGCCACGTATAATGCGCACTTTTTTGCTCAACTTTTTGAGGGAAAAATAAGGATGAGCAGTATGCATGGGTAGTGCTAATTCTGTATCTATATAAATGCTTTAATTATTTTATTTATGCTTATGCATTAAAGTGTAACTCTAGAAGGCAATAGTGATATATGTATTCAAAATAATACCCTGGAATATGATCATTGATTTTTAAATACAAATAAATAAAAAAGTGAGTTAAAAAATTAAAATGGAAGATGTTTTTTCCTGAAAGTTTGGGCAGAAAACATGGGTGCGCATTATGCATGGCAATGTCCAGGAAGTTTCATCCATTGTTGTCAAAGTAACTGGTGTCTTTAAAAATACAAGAATATCTTCATTCCTGGTGTTTCCTTAGCTTGCAAAATTATTCATCCTCCCACCAATGGCACGCATTTGTCAAATTACAGAGAGATGGGATTGTCTAACTTTCCATCATGAACATGGGACTTGTGTAGATTTAAACTTAAGTGACATTTGGGCTTTCTCGAATACCTATTTCTCCAGAGATCACGTAACCGTTTTGTAAATTCTACAACCACAGTAGGAACATATTAGGTCAAAGTGCAGTGCTGTTATTTGTGTGAGTGGCATATAAATAGTGATTCTGGTATTTCGTACAGTGGCCCAATTTGTGTTCCCAGGCGGGATTAATGGTGCTTCTGGATGAACAGTGATGCATGTTCTGAAAAATACAGTTGCATACTCAAGTAAGATTGGGGAACGCTAGTGAATCATTGCATTTTTAACGGCTTTCTATTTTTACTTCTTTAGTTGAACTACTTCCACACTTAGAGAAAGTCACAAAAGTAGAAAATTGTCCCAGGAGCTCATTTTTACGCACCCTTCCCATGTAAATGTCCCCCCCCCCGATATTCACAGCTTACACAATCGCAGTGTAGTTATCAAAACGAGGAATCTATACTGATTGAGTGATTGGCCATATTAGAATTTTAGGAATTTTCCTCATAAGTTCCCTTTTCTATTCCAGGATTCTCCCACCGCCTTTCCTCTGTGAGCTTACCTTCTTGAGTCCTTTTGTGTGTTGAGCAACCGAACAGGATTCTCTCATATTTTGAGAAATCTGGGCACCTTCTGCTTGTGAAGTTTCTAAGAGCTCATCATTCCCTATCAAATTAAATTCAAATATGACTGTTTTATTTAAGGGCTTCCCTGCTTTAGTCTTAATTTACTTTTATGTCCTTATTGCCCATGGTGCTCTTGTATATATATAGCATGTTCTTCAAATAACAAGATCCTAAATATACTTTGTGGTTTCCGCCTCCTACATCTTATTTCACTGTTGTTCTCTCTGCCTTGAATTCATGTCTTCTGCCTTCTCAGAGGATTTTACTAAATCAGATATTTAGTAAAATATTCACCATGGTCCCCTCATGAATATTTTAAGCTCTCCAGTTTAATATGAGTTTTCCTTTCTATGAATTCACATAGAATCTTGTTATATTCTGCCAGAGCCTGTCCTTTTATGTATTTATTTTATTCAACACAGTCAGCTGTAATTTCATTCAAGGTAGAGAACATGACTTCATCATTCTTACACCTTCTAGAATGTTTTTCACAGCCTGGATGCTCCCTAAACATGACCTAAATACAGGACATAAAAGATGAATGAAGTGATTCCTTGGGGCTCCGGGTTCAAAGCAGTTTGTGATTGGCATGCCTTTATCTGCTCTCTCGCATCCAAGTCCCCCAAAATGATGACTAAAGAAATAAAACACCACAGGCTTCCAACAATGAAAAAGAAGTGGAAGGGGTGAGAGGTTCCAAGGAATTTGGAAGATGGAAAGTGGATAAAGGAATGCTTTCTGATGAAGCCCCAGTCCCAGGATATGTTTAGGTGAAGTAGAATCTCTGGGTCAGTTCAGTATTGAAGTTTTTGGAGGTATCTCTATACTGCTCTCCACAGTGGACGCACTAACCTGCACTCCCACCAACACAAGGGTTCCCCTTTCTCCACATCCTCGCCAGCACTTACTTGTTGATTTATTGATCACAGCCCTTCTGACAGGTGTGAGGTGATATTAGGAAGCATGACCCCTCAACCAAGATGGCGGCAGAGTAGGTGGAAGCTACGCTAACCTCCTCCCAGGACCAAACTGGAATGCCAACTCCAGAAAATCTTTATTTTAACATTTTATTTACTTATCTTTAGAGGGGAAGGGAAGGAGAGAGGGAGAGAAATATCAATGTATGGTTGCCTCTCGTGTGCCCCTCGCTGGCAACTGGCTTGCAACCCAGGCATGTGCCCTGACTGGGAATCGAACCGTGATCCTTTGGTTCACAGGCCCGCGCTCAATCCACTGAGCTACACCACCCAGGGCAACTCCAGAAAATCTTAAAACTTGCAGAAAGGGAGGAGAATCTTAGTATTCTTAACGTCCAAGAAAAGGATTCATTTAACTAGTTTAATTGTAAAGAGATTTACCAAGGCATATGGATAACTCACAGAACAAGAGAATCTCCTCTATCTAGGCTAACCTCCCATGGACATTTCCGCCACCATACTGCCCAACTAACCCTACCATGGACCTTGACCTCTAAACACCCTAGAACCACCGTATCTCTTCAGCCACCCACTGCAACAAAAATGGCTGTCCTTTGCCTGCCTGTTCCTCCTTTAGTGCACTTCCAAAACCAACTGCATTTCTGTGTGGTTGATGGGACCCAGGTCCCATGCGTGTGCCAAAGCTAAAAGCAAAGATCCCTATGAATTGTGCTAAAGATATGAAAAGTCCAGACTTGCTGGGTCTCGACGGGAGACTGGACTAGATTAAAAGCAACATAGGCAATGGGGTGTGGCAAAGGAGGTATCTGTTTTCTCTCCCAACTGGGAAAAGAAAAGGCAATCGTAAACTCCAAGAAAATAAAAAAAGAAACTTTAATAAAGCAAGTTAAAAAGTGGCATAACCCTGAACTACGGCTGTCAGGAGGTGAAGAGCAAATTTTTAAATTTTGTCTACAATTTTCTCACTGCCCAGGTGCCTACAGGAAGGTTCCATAGTTACAGTGCTCCACGTGACTCTTAAGTCAGCTGTGTTGCGGTAACCTTAGTAACGTGATCACCACACACAGGCTTTCTACTTTTTTTCTCGGCTTTACTGAGATGTGATGTGCGTTTCATGTGCAAACCTGTTGTCTACTTTTAATCTGAAGCCATTGGCTTCCTTATAGCCAGCGAACAGAATACAAATATTTACCATTTCAACAATGGAAAAACAACCGTGCAGCCAACACCACTTTGGAATAAAAGCAGGGAGAAGAGGTGGGAAGGAAGAGTGCAGCCAACCTCCTCCTCTGACACAGGAAAAATCAAGATTTTATGTCTGTCGCGAGTGGAACCGACCGTTAAGTGTTATTTGAAGTTAAAGAGTAACTAGCTAGTCAGCAGATATGAACTTGCAACCTGGGAGTGCTGCTAGCAGATAGGTTTTAGTTGGCCACCAGCCTGGAGTATGCTTCCTTCTTTCGAAGTGTTTTCTTTGAATCTGCCTTCCAGTGGACATGCAGCACCCAACCCCCCACCAGCCTGCACACGTCCCTCTGTCTCATCTGGCCTGACTCACCTACTGACTTTGCCCAACCTGCCCTGGGGACCCTGGAGTTGGACTCCCAAAGAGGAATTCCAAGGAAACATTTATAAGATCAGTACAACCGTAGGTACAGCTCTGTGTCGGGAATCCCTCCTAACTCAGAGAAGGCGGTTAATAGATAATGCCTACAATAATAGAGTAATAAAGTCAGATAACATATGATTAAGAGATGCCTCAGAACTCTTTGAGGTCAGCTCAGGATCTGGAAGCATTTGGGGAGGTGTTGACATTTAAGCGATGAAGGAAGTAACGTGCTAGGAACAGCAGCAAGTGGGATGAAAATATTGTTGAAATTTGACTATTCGTTCATTCATTCATTCATTCATCCATTCCCTAAGTAAGGACCGCCTGTGTCCACACCATGGGAGGCACTGTGCAGAGAGTTCAGGAGATGCAACGTGAATACATGATCTCAAAAGAGGAGCATTGGACACAGGTCAGGACACAGGGTGAACACGGCTCCTACATGCATTTGGAACATACTGGGAATTTGCCCCCCTACATTCATTTGATTAGGGAAGTGTCTTTCAGCGATGGTCAGATCAGTTTGCAGACCTTGGAAATCAATCAAAGGACAAAATGAAGGGGCGGGAATGAGACCGACAAGCCACACATAATTTCCAAAGGGGGAAAAAAAAACTTCAACTAATAAAATGTAAATAACAATGAGAAGAGCTTTGAAAACTTCTGTATTTCTAACTACTAACGTTTTTGAGATGTGACTTTCCCAGAGACTCCTGGGATTTCACACTACGATGTCTGAAAGTTAAAGAGACAGCACAAAGCGGTTGAGCAGAAAGATGCTAAGCGCGTGTTATTCAGAGAGTGAGGGGACAGGGTGCTTTAGCTTTAAATTTTTACTAGTGCCTGAAAGTAGAACACTAGAAAGCATTGGAATGTGACTTGTTTAATGGTAACGTTCCAGGGTAGAGAAGGCAGTTAGTTTCACTATGATGAACGAATTTATTTTTCCACCCAACAGTTCAAATAAATAGATTAAAAGATCTTTCCAGAATTTTATTTGTTATTATTTTTTTTTACGTGTAAAAAGTAGGCAGCTTCTTGAATTCAGTGAGCCCTTCAGAAAGCTGCATCGGCTTTTCCGAGGGACAAGCAGACTTTACGGGTAGTGAGTACAAGCCTCCTTCACATACACAAGGCCTGTGGGGTTTAACGCTTGAGCTCCATTTCGGTTCTTGCTGACGTGTGTCCCTCTCAAAAGTGTGACCCTTGTTTGTGTTCACTAGTAACAACGCTTGAAGCCCAGGGAATATTGGTCTATTCCCACTTCCACTGCATTTTTCTTATCCCGAGGGTGGCGAACAGCTTTCTGGCTCCATCTAGTGGTAGAAAGTTGATTCTCATCCTTTATAGTTTAATCGTAGGACTCAGATTTCCAGTTTGCTCTGTGTAGACAGAAAAGGTTGGGGAGGCCCTCCCGGGGAAGAGTAGGAATATATATGTGCCTGAGCCACACTCTCTGGGGTTCTATTACTTTCAGAGTTCACGAATGCTGTTCTTTCTACACGATTATGCCTGTGCGTCAATTCTGTCCTCAGATGAGCAAGGATACATGTTCCTCCAAAAATGTGGATTAGCTATTTGCTTTGCAGCTTTACCTGTTTTAGAAGCTTCGGTAACATTCATCTGCTCTCTCCACCCCCTAAATTTCAACTCTGTTTCCAAGGACACAGGCTGCCATTTGTCAAAATCCTTTCTTTGACCAGTAGGAACTGTAGCTTCCCCACGTTGATAGTAAAGACAAGATTGCATCATCATTGAACTATTTCACTTTCTATTTTTATTCTTTTTTAGGATTTTATTCATTTATTTTTAGAGAGAAGGGAAGGGAGGGAGAAAGAGAAAGAGTGAAACATCAATGTGTAGTTGCCTCTCCTGCATCCCTCACTGGGGACCTGGCCCACAACCCAGGCATGTGTCCTCACTGGGAACTGAACCGACAACCCTTTGGTTCACAGCCCACACTCCATCCGCTGAGCTACAGCAGCCAGGGCATATTTTACTTTTTAAATAGAGTGAATGTTTGAGATCACTGGGGGCTAATGCAGTTCATGCCTGTTCACGGAGAAGCACCCTGAGAGACAGGAACGGCTCCTGGAACCAAGCTGACATGGGACTGGCGTCTGCTAGAGCAAGCAATGAAATGACATGTGTCCATCTCCATTATGCAGCCCTAAAGGTCACTTCCTTCAGACGCCTTAAATCTACTTTTAACCAGTAAAATGAGAGAACCAATACATTTTTAAATCTCCTTGAAAATGGGGTATCAGTGACAACATTTTATCTCACTCTTCAAGCATGAATCTAAATGACATCCTTTTTCTGAGGCAAATATTTCTACCTAGTTACATGCGGAGTCTTTTATTGCAGAGAGAAGAATGGATTTTACATCAAAGGTTCTTGTCGCAGGTTCTCTTTAGTCCTGCTGATGTGGAAACGACTTAGTTTGATGATAAAAAGAGGTGTGTACAACCAACTATTTGACAATCTGTGTCAATTTTGGTGCACCTAAAATAATCGTTTAATGTGTCCTTGACTACATTATTCGGGACCGAAGAGAACAGAATGGACTAGCCCAGCTACATCTGATCGTTAACATGCGGAGGTGTTCAAACCGACAAATAGAATATCGTGAGACAGACAGGCTCCCCCCGGTCACGGTTGCTTCCACAGCCTGGACCACGGTGCTTCGGAATGCCATGGTTTTATGCTTTTTTTAAAAATGAAAACCATATACTGGACACACCCCGACATAGGAAAGAGAGTGTAATGTAATAAGACTTCAACTTGTTGCATCTGCAACAGAACATTCCAGTTAAATCCTTCTTTGCTTCCTCTGGGAGAGAAGCAAAAGTACATGGATTCTTTTACTGCATTCAGAGGCCTGTCTTAAAACGCATTTCTGCAAAGAGCAGACCCAAGAGCATAGTCATTAGCGAAAGGTCCCGTCCCACTTGGCTGATCCTGAGGCACAGGAAACTGGTATGTGCGTTAATTTGCTCTCTGGCCGTAAACACTCATTTGCCTGGAAGGAGAAATAAGGGATTCATGAGGAATGTGCAACTTCCCTTTGAAAGAAAAAGCAAATGTGGTCTTCAGAATTGATTTATGCCCCTTTCAAAAACTGATGGGAACAAATGATATTTCTAACCGGGGAATCATAAACAGAATCGAACAAACATACTTTCATTTTTTTGTTATCCAATACTTAAGTATATTGAGGAGGGACGTTTCATGTTGTGAAACGTGATGAGTGACTCGAAACCAAACTGAGGACACAGAAGAGTCGTGGGCCCCCTTCTCCCCTCCCCTCTGTTGTATAGGAAGAGAAGGTGGGGAGAGAGCCACGGGGAGCCCCGCACCTGCCCCGGCCTCTCACGTCTGCGGGAAGTGGGACGGGGCAGCCCATCTCCCTGGCGGACATCGGCTTGTGTCCTGGTTTTCAGTGATTCACGAACATGAGGGAGGGAGGATCAGAAAGACACAGCCGCACCAGAGGGCAGCCTTCGCCCCCGCGCGTGGACTTCCTGCCCCACAACTGACGGCTTACAAAGATTTGAGCTATTTTTCTGGAGCCCCAAGAAAGGAAACCCAAGAAGCTAGAGGCTTCTCGGGAAACGAGGCAGGGAGGACGAAAGAGATTTTCTGGTGGAACACAGAGAGGGCCGTCCCTCTCTCCCCTCCACGAGGAGTTTTTTTTCCACGTCTCTACCAGACAGCCCCCTGGAGGACGTGCGAGACCAGGCAGAGTCATTTCAGAGAACAGGGGCCTCCCAGGGAGCGTAAGGCTGAGCTGGTAAGAGGGGAGTTTCAGACTGGATGGCGTTGTCACAGCTGAGCGTGGTTCAAAAGAAATGAGATCTTCCCAGGAGGCTGCTAAGGGACAGGGGTGGCAGACTTGTGAGAGCGTGGCAGACAGCGGCAAGGTCTTGGGGACAGTGACCGTGGAGCCTGTGAGGTCTTTCCTTTAGTAGATAGTGTTCTTCCTGTCTCCTAAACAAATTCTCTCTCACTTTTTCTTGCACTTTCTCTTTTCTTATTTCAAATATTGTCCTCCCTAAGACATCTGTCGAGGGTTTAAGATGTGGAGAACAGTGGGCTTAAGGTTCCTTTCTTCCCTCGAGGCTGCCGGTCAAAGTCTCTCCAAGGCTCTCGTGACGAAGGAATCAGGCCCGTGAATTCTAGGGCATGACCCTCCACTCGGGGGAAATAAAGATTTCAATGAGATTTTTTTCATGTATCAAGTGTACACTGTTATTCTGTACTTCATTTATTTCTCCATGGAATATTTTATTTCCATAGTCCTGTTTTTATTTTGTTTCATTTCCTACTAATATCTTCACAAACAGATGGGGCTGGCGATTGCTTTGAAAATAAAGGGGGGCATGAACCTACCCAGGGACGATTCATCACCATCCCCTAATCAGTCGGGAGAGCAGGGCTCTTCACGAGGGTACGACGTGCAGGGCAGACCAGACTGCGTGACAAGTTGGCTCGCACTTTGAGTTAACAGGAAGGAAGTGCGCAAAGCCAATTATTTCCCCTGCATGTTCATTTCATTGGTGCAAACAAATCTTCAAATTTCATTAGGTGGCTTTTCATAATTTTTACTAAGGTCTCCATGTGGTGCTTTTTGTTCCTGGCACCTTGTGTTTTTACGGCTGCCGAGGTTAAATTCCTTCCACGTTCAATAACGCTTACGAAACTCAGTCATGCTTCCCCCCGCCTAATTCTAATGGCAAATTCATCCTAGTGAAAGTAATTGACCGAACCTAAAAACAAAATGATTCTGGTGACGGAAAAAGATATTATATAGTTAGAAGAGCAGAACATGTAGTAATGGAGCATGAAGAACATTGTTGGATTGTTCTGTGTCCATTAAACACAACATTTATTAAGCACTCGCTGGTGTCAGAGCAAATGTCCCGTCTCAGGGATGGCAGTAAACGAGACAGGACTCCTTTCCTCACAGAGTGCATTCCCTGCGAAGGCTTAATTAGTACCATTTGGCGTTATCGTTTTATGGAACGAGTCTAACGTCGCAAAGCCGAGGAAGTCCTGAGTAACCCGTGGGGCAAAGCATAGAGCAGGCCCAGGAGACGGAAGGCGCAGCGTCGGGGAAAGGTCTTGCTGTTCGAGTTCCTCGTTCGGGGAAATCACAGGCCGCCCAGGCTGCAGCCCACAAGAGGTGGAAGGGGGAGGGACCCGATGACCTTTGAGAGACCAGTGCAGCACAGCCCCACAGCTTTGCAATGACGGTGGCGTCCCCTTCCAAGTTCCCCGCTGCGTTCCCATTCCAGCGCCTGGAGTTAGATTTGCGAAGCTCCAAATGGCTTTTGTACCCTCGTGTGACAGTGACCTGAGCCCATGCTGCCTTTTGGATCTCAGAACAAACCCAGATAGATTACGAGCCTCTTCTCTTAAATTCCCAGCTCTTTAAATGGATCCTGTCTTTGCCAAGGAGGCTCGCACCAAGCGGCAACGTGGTACATGGCGAAGAATTTTATTTCCGTTTGCCAAAGGGCACATTGTCCCTGCTGGTCACAATCATTTTTTAGCAAGCGGTCGCTGGGCACAGCCAGATGCACTCGGTCATCGGGTGTTTTATTTTCCTGTTGCCAAAAAGCTGTGGCAGCACCACAGAAGGTAAAGGCTTTAAGAGCATTACTGTCTGGCAGGGACAGGCAGGTTGAAAGCGGCTGTAAAACACAGCGACGAGGAAGACCTGAGAGCAGAGTCACAGTGGAAGCTCACGTTTACCGGGAGATTACGGTGATTCCACATCCGCTCGGCCGTTTATCTCCATTACCTCATTTTATCCAGCCCAACGAGGCTGAAAGCATTTTCCGCAGAAGCGGGAAAGAATCACTGGGAAGTTAAGTAACTCATAAGGTGGCCGTTAGAATTCAGATCAGGTGATCAGACCCCAGAGCTTCTTAAGCATCCCGAAGAGGAAATGGAGAGAAACGAAATACACCTTGAAAATATAGGGCTTTAAAACACTTATTGACACTATGATAATGCCGGTAAGTGTCTTATCTCCCTAGTAAACCTTTAGAGAAAACCCGGAGTTTCAAATGGCTTTTGAAACGGTGCAGATGGTTGATATGCCTTGTTATCTGCGTAGACTCACTCAGAATCTACAGAGATTATGAAGTATTTGGATTTTTATATATTTATCACTTTTCTTCCTGAATGTGCATTTCCTGTGCTTCCCAGAGTTCACGAGCTTTATTCAGCAAAAGTAATTGGAATTGTACAAAATGGGGAGGGGAGGGCTATTGGATATTTATAACAAACTTTTCATAGGCTGAATATTTTATGAGCAGACAGGTCCAGAAGAAAAGAAACGGCACTTCCTGTTTAAATTTATTGTCTTGATACTTTGGGGATCACTTTTGGAGACCCTTCCTTGTACCACAAAGAAATAGTTTTTTCCTCATAGCCGTACAATTGGAAGAAAGCCACTGGTGTGATATATAGATAGAAATTAAGAATATATTTTCCACGAGTTGAATGGCTGAGTTGACATGCACCCACCAATAATTTTTTAAAAAAGCAAAACCAGCTACCGCTGCCGAGCAGTTTCCATGCATGAGACAAAGCGGGCCAAGCTGTCGACTCTATGAAGCCAGTGTTGCGCTTGGCCGTGCGTGCCCAGACAGACACGAACAGAGAGCAGAAGTCGACGCACGGTCGGAAGAGATGCTCTCGTCTACGGGACCGTGGAGAACTCCTACTTTCTAGGAAGCTTCTCCAAGGTGCAGGTGTGCGCACAGGTCTGTGGTACCCGCTTTTGTAAGGGATGCCCTCCCCTGGGCCACCACCCAGACACTTCCAGCTGGGACACCCGGCTTCCCTGCGGCAGCAGCCGGGTTGGAACCACATTCACGGTTTTTCTCCCTGTGTGTTGTGTGTGTGTGTGTGTGTGTGTGTGTGTGTTCCTGTGCTGCAGGGAAGGCCAGCAGTCCCCGGAGCAGTGGCAGAAGACCTACGGCAGATGCTCCGGCAACGAAGTCTACCACATCACCTTGGAGGACAGCGCGTTTTTTGCGGAATACGAAGGAAAGAGTTTTACATATGCCTCTTTCCACGCACACAAAAAGTACGTGTCTGCTTCCAGAGCGGCATTAAAATATGACTCCGTCGGACCTTTTAAATGTGGTTTTCCGAAATACAAGTCGTGTCGGTGCTCCTGAGTGGCAAATATTCTGAGGTTTCATGTCATTATTGAGACATTTGAACTTGGGCCTTCTGGGTGGTCCCCACAAGTTCAGACGACCAGGGGTAGAGTATAATTCAGTAGAAATATTTACTTTAGTAACTTTTAAATTAACTTTAAGAGATTTTAATCCATTAAGAATTCACAATATACAAAAATAAATCTTTTTATAGATCTGAATTTTAAACTGTTGATTAAAAATTTAAACAAAGTAATAATAAAAGTTATAAAAACCAGACATTGTCAAAAACTTGCTTTGGCAAGGGAAATAGATTAAAAAAAGATAGTTCCTTCTATTTCAAACACATTCTTTTCTTTTCTTTTTATAAAGTATTTACTTTAGAAATAAAAAATATATATTTATCAAAATAATGTTACTAGCATTATGAGTATATTAATATAACATTTTTAGGGTTTGTAATATATCTGCTATATTTCACTAATCCAATATCCAATGTACTCCATACTAAGTCTCAGTAAGATTTTATTTGTATATATACTTTTGATGTTTAAAAAGTATTTTAAAGCTTGACTTATTTATAACACTATAAGACATGTTAAAATATAAATATTCAGGACATTTTGTTTTTGGAGCATAACCTGGAAAAGTAGAATTTTTTAGGTAATGTTTGTTATAGTCAGTAGTTGTTATTTCTCCTAATTATTCTACACACTTATTCAAGACTATTTGAAATGTTTTTTTCTAACATTTAGAGTAAACCAAATATGGTAGAAACAGAACAAAAATAACTGTAAGGACCCTGATTCTTTCTCATATGATGTTGGGTAAGTTCCTTCCTCTCCATTAGGCTAATGGCTCTCAAACTTTTTCAACTAAAGTAAGAAATACTGTTTTACCTTTTTTGACCAAAGTAAGGTGTGAATTTTATGACAAGCTCCAGTACACACAAAAAAAATTGACAAAAATTTATTGCCCTTACTGTATGGTACGCACTCTGATGTTTTCTATTCTCTTTTATTCTTCTTCATGTGTACACAAAAATATATGTAATAACCAGCTAAATTGGTTTCTTAACACACTAAGGACACAGTTTCTTTAAAAGAAAAAAAGAGTCTTAAACTTTTAGGATACTTTCAAGCTTTAAAAGGCTCTGACTTGGGGCTTTACTTTCCACCTGCCTTTTAACAGTTGAATTATTTTCTGACATATGCAAACTTAAGAAAACAACACTGAGACCTTTGCTGAATTACAATTCTTAAACTCTTCTATTGTCTTTTTTATATTAAGGTTTGGTGTCTGCTTGATTGGTGTTAGGCGGGAGGATAATAAAAACATTTTACTGAATCCAGGTCCTCGATACATTATGAATGCTACAGATATCTGTTTTTACATTAATATAACCAAAGAAGAGAATTCAGCATTTAAGCACCAAGACCAGCAGAAAAGAAGCAAGGCCTCTCGGTCATTTTACCACGGACCCTCTCGGCTCCCTGTCCACAGCATCATTGCCAGCATGGGTAAGAGCAAATGCATTGGAAAAGACCAATTGTTTCTTCCTAATAATAATAATAATAAATATACTTCAATTGTATGAAAAGTTCAAGGTCAAATTCAGAATGCACTTGTTTGTATTACACGCTTGGTGTAACTAAATATACAGAACACAATTCTAAGCTGTTAAATTGGTAAACAAAAAAAGAATTGAGCTAATTCCAAGCTGACAACAATTGTTTATATTCCCTGTGAGGATATCAGAACCTGCCAGGTCTACATTCCATTTGTGAGTACCCCCCACACACACATATTAAGAGGCTTTTCCCAATATTCCTTGTTTTTCCTAAGACTCCCCTTTTATCCCTTACCTCGTTCTTGCCGTTCGACTTGGCTTCTCTGACACAGAAGTTAACTTTTAAGGAAATCCAGACAAGTAATCAGGTGCTTAAAATTTTCCCACCAAACCACCTACAAACCTACACATGTAGTTTCTGTCACAGGTAAAATACGTCCTTTCTTTTAGCTCATCTTAAGGCATTTCCATGTGCTACCGACCCATCTCTTTATTTCACAGGACTTCAATCTTTAATTCCTCCTCATTATCTAACTTCATTTCTCCCCCGCCAAAACACTGGCAAATTCCTCTCTCCCACTCTCTCTCTGTTTCTCTTCATAATTCTACACACACACACACACACACACACACACACACACACACACACACTCTCTGGACCAACATCTTTGCAGACAAATTTCTCAAGACAGTTGTCTTCAGTTGCTGGCTTGAAACCTTACTGTCCCCTCTCGGGACACTGGGAGTATATGAAAGGGAGTGAATAGGTTGACGGACCAGGGACCTCATTTAGGGAAGAAAGGGAAAGCCATCCACTGGTTGAAGGAGACTGAAAAGTGATGGAATCATTGATTATAATTCCATCTGGAAAGACAGGAGGCGAAGGTGTCAGGGAAGGAGAGGCCAGACACAGAGACCAGCAGCAGTTAAGGAGTACTCACAAAATCCAGGCTATGACCTTGAGTGGGAAGGGCCTTGAGCTATTTCGACTTGCTGTTCTTACTTCCCCCAGGTTTCCCCTCGGCTTCTGCGCTCATTGTTGTCTGTCAGGTCAGAAATCGGTTGTCACGACTTCAGAGGTGCCCTGCTGACCACAGGGACAAGTTCCTTCCCCCTCCAGTCCCCAACCCTGCTGTTCTCTACCACATCATTCTGCGTACTTTCTGTGTGATATTGGTCATCACCTAAAATGACTTCTTATTTATTTGTCTATTTGCTTATTTTAAAGATAAATCCATACATTTAGAAGCCTTGTCTGTCTTGCTCCCAGCGAATGTCAAGTTCCTAGAATTGTACTTGTCGCATAGTAGGTACTCAATAAATATTGGTTTTATAAATGTAAAATATGAATGGTTCTATTATAAAAAGTGGTTACAGATAAGAGGAAGATAAGTCACCAAAGTCGAGGGGAGGATAACACAATGGGACATTCAAAGAACTGAAATACCCAGTAATGTTCTGTTAATTTTATATAAATGAGTACTAAAACGAGGGATTTTTTTTTTTTGCCTTTAAATTCCTAACCATTTCAGCATTTCACAGGCCTTACATTTTGCGCTATAGAGCTAGACTGAGCAAATAAACTGTTACACAGGTACAGTATTTTTTGTCCAAGTGGGCGAAGATGCCCACGGGGAAAAGATGTAAGTAACCTTTGAGATGAAAGGGGACACAAGCATTTCTTGTTACACTGATCGCCTTTCCTGTCACTTTGATCATGAAATGAGGGACGCGTCACAACAGCGGCAGGTGCCCTGACCGCTTTTCCCGTCTCGCTGCCCTAGGTACTGTGGCTATAGACTTGCAGGACACGAGCTGCCGGTCGGCCAGCGGCCCTACCCTGGCCCTGCCCGCAGAAGGGGTCAAGGAGATCAGAAGACCCAGCATTGCCCCTGTCCTAGAGGTGGCGGACACATCATCCATCCAAACCTGTGACCTTCTCAGCGACCAATCAGAGGACGAAACTGCACCAGATGAAAAAATGTCCTCAAACCTAGAGTACGTCTGGATGCGCTCAGATTCCCTGGGGTCTGTGCTCGCCTTGGGAAGTACCGTCAGCCCAGAATCCACCCTCAAATAGGCCCCTCTACCTTTCTGCCAAAGCGGTCTTCCAACTGGGCAGTGGTCTCCGGACTCTAAGGCATTCTAAGCCCTCAGATTTCCGATTTCTACGTACGGGTGGGGCAAAAGCAGGTTTACAGTGTTGAGTGCATGAAACACAATTTTCTATTATTATTTATTAATGACTGCATTATATTCCACACCAACAACTGAAACCCACTTTTGCCCCACCCTGGATATTTCCAGGCAGTTTCTCTAACATATCCTGTATCCTTAAAGAGAAAAAAATGTACATAAATCAGTAGTTCCGTGACGGAAGCTGCCTTTTTGTAACCGTCGGCTTGGGTTAAGTTACATTGCACCTTTCACCTTAAATTTACTTTCCTCCACGTCCATGTTGGAGTTCAGTCAGTTACTCAGAGCTTACTCCGTCACACATCCCCTCTTATCCTGGGGTGCAGCAGCGTTTCACGTAATTTGCAGCGATAACATTTTGAATAGATGAATAAATGCTCTTGTTCTCTTTACTTAGCTTCCATGGTAAATCGTAGCGGTGCACACGCTGATGACCACGTTTAGCTCTCAGTAGAGTTTGTTTACTTGTCATATTCCCACGTTATAGTTCTCTTTCTCGAGCAAAGCGCTGCGGTCAGCAGCCTTGATGGGGGAGTCGGAAACCATTGGCCTCCCATCTCAGTTCCCTGTTCTGGGGCTCTGTGTGGGTGAATTCGATCAAACAGTCGGACCCTTGGTGTCTTTCCCTGCAAACTGAGCCTGCTCGTATGTGCTGCCTCCCAGTGTTCATGTGAAGACTGAGGTCTTATGGAAAATGTGCCTCTGAGGATGCTTTCCGGGCAGAGTAAGCGTTCAGGGGGTGCTGATTCTTCGGGGTGCTGTGAGTGGTGGTGATGATAACACCATTCAGAAGCTTCTCCCAACGTTTTTCACAAGGCAGGCAACCAGTGAATGTTGGACTAAACCAGAATTAACTAAAATATCATTGAAACTTGGAAAAATCCTTCTTTAATTCTTGCCACCTTTTACAAATGTATTTTTACATAGAACTCTGAAGTAGCCACAGAACACAGTCCACTCTAGGAAATCAAAAGGGCTCCAGTGTATTTACGAGATATTTACTCATAAATAGATACACTGTAATAGATACATTTGAAAATGTAACTATTTTCAAATCTGTTAGGAAATAAAGAACGTACTGGGTTAGATTAATTTTACATATCCATATATCCTAATTTTTTTTCACCAAATTTCAGGAACAAACACAGGTTTGACCCTTGGGGTATTGCTAGCGATGATGTGGTGGGGTAGGGTGGAAATTCTTTCTTTATGCAAACTTCTAAAAGGATTAAGAGGTAGAGATATTCTATTTCTAGAAAATAAAGAAGCGATAGTGAGAATTCTCACCTTTTAAATTTGCAAAATGTGCTCCATCGTACCTCCTAGCTAATGGTGTTGGGAAAATAGTTTCAACTAGATTTCAAACTTTTTATTAGAAGGTAAATTTTTTTTGTCAAGAAGTCAAGGGGAGCTTGTTCATATTGAATACAGGAATTTTGCCCCCAGGAAATTTCCTTTTATTTCTTAATTTTCATCCATGCTGGTACTTTTTGACAGTCCCAACCTGAAAATTATCACAGCCAAACTGTGCCGGTGGCTCTTTTTCTAAGTCAGCAAACTGAACATCCTTGGCAGTATTTTAAGCATGATTTTAGCAAAACCTCCTTTGGGTGGGTGTTTAACTCAATAATTAATTCAATGTTTACTCCTTGTTAGTAATGCATCCATAAGTAATGAGTACTGATGAGTGAATCATGATAATAGATTTTGCTGTAAATATGTTCTGTAAAAGTTAACGTTACTATTTTTAAATCCATCTAAAGCTTTTAAACTGAGGACTGGCAAACTGCTTTTGTAAAGAACAGTAAATATTTCAGACTTTTTGTACCATGTGGTCTTTGAGAAAGTACCATAAATGAAGAGCCTGGCTGTGTTCTCAAACAACTTGTAGATACCGACATCTGAATTTCACATATCATGTGACATGAAATAGTATTCTTTTGATATTTTCCAACCACTTAAACACATAAAAACCACTTTTAAGTCACAAAACCAGGCCATGGGCCCTGGTCTGCCTCCCCCTCTTTTAAATGTACTCCCTTCCCAGAATGTAGCTACAACCTAAAGGCACCGTAGCTTTGCCGAAACAGAGGGTCGTAGCTGTGACTCAGTCGTCCAGCTCTGCCCCTGCTAGTCAAGGTGATGCAGAATCTCACGTTGCTTTGCAGGTACGCTAAAGGCTACCCACCCTACTCTCCCTACATAGGGAGTTCGCCCACGTTTTGTCATCTCCTCCATGAAAAAGTGCCATTCTGCTGCTTGAGACTAGATAAGGTAAGCATTTGCTACTGTTATTTCCTGCAAGTTTAAATTATGCTATTTTGGCCCCGGCTGGTGTGGCTCAGTGGATTAAGTGCTGGCCTGCAAACCAAAGGGTCGCAGGTTCGAGTCCCACTCAGGGCACATGCCTGGGTTAGGGGCCAGGTCCCCAGTAGGGGGTGCTCAATAGGCAACCATACATTGATGTTTCTCTCCTTCTCTTTCTCCTCTCTAAAAATAAAATAGATAAAAATATTTTTTAAAAAAAAATTTTAAAAAAATTTTAAAGTACTTACATATATGCAAATCAATTTTACAGTCTATTACATATGAAATAATTGTGTACAGCATAAACTAGGTTCAAACATACTACCTTTGCAAATGTAAGTGTAATACATAACATGGCGAGTTTTACTTTCTTCACTGCGCTAAGATTAGCCAACTGCTTTGCCTCTCTGCGAAATTACCCAATGACTCAGAAAGGTGCCCAGCTCTCAAACCTGTGAACTCTCATTTCCAACAACCACAAAATCCCTTCCCGTATTCTGTGCTGGAAATGTTCTGGGTTCTTTCATTATGCTACCACTTTATTTACGGAAATGAAAGTCACAGGTAAATCACTTTTTTCCAGCTTCACCGAAGTATGACTGACAAGTAGAAGCTGTATATATTTGCAGTATGTGACATGATGTTTCACATACATAAACATTGCGATCATTTTTAAACAGAGACACCCACATACCACCTAGCAACGAGGTTACTTTACACAGAACATGTGCACACACATGTTGCTGATTCTTTCTTCCCCCACATCAGGCTACATATTTGCAAGTGATTTGTCTGATCGCGCACATCATTGCCCAAAACACGCTGGAGAACTGGACACAGGAAAATGTAACTATTTTCAAATCTGCTAGGAAATAAAGAACCTATTGGGCTAGATCAATTTTACATATCCATATATCCCAATTTTTTTTCACCAAATTTCAGTGGGGTATAAACATGGCATCCCTTTGTTTCATTCTTCTTCTGTAGAGTTGTCAGCATAACTACTATGAAGATGCAAAAGCCTATGGATTCAAAAATAAGCTAATTATAGTTGCCGCTGAGACGGCTGGAAACGGATTGTATAATTTTATTGTTCCTCTCAGGGCGTATTATAGACCAAAGAAAGAACTCAACCCCATTGTACTGCTACTGGATAACCCGTAAGTATCTTTACAAGTAAATAACACAAGCAAGATGAAGAACGTTTAATATTGTATCAAAAACAGTTTGTTTGCCTTTGCCTACAATATTTTAAATCAGACACATTATGGCACATGATGAATTTGGTGATATATTCTGGGCTGTGGTACAAGATAATCGCTGAATTGGGTTGTATTTTACAAATACCACTTAAAACATGGCTGGAATATCCCGAGCTTTTCGGTTAGAACTATTTTGCAAGTGGTCATCACTCCATATCAGTGGGACACATGCCGCTAAAATAATTACAGTTATTTTCCTCAAATTAATCAGCTAGACCGGAAGAGCTCTGCCTAAACTGGGTGCTTAGCTGTCTTTCAAAAGAGCCGTTAATTATCAGAAAGCATATTAATGATCCATTTTCTGTTGTGCTGTGACTTATGATTGTTCTTCCACCGTTAAAGGGATGCATTTGCTAATGTAACGTGAATAAGGAATGCTTTACCCTGCTCACTAACTTGGAAAATATTGGGTTGATATACTCTTGTGAAATTAGACTATGCAAGCATTTCAAAATCCTTATGCAAATATAAATGCAGGGTCACTGAATGCTATTATCAAACTTTCTGCATCCTAAAATTATAATATTCCTCTCTGTGACTGACAGCAGCAGATGGTCGCTAGATCAGCACCATAGTTTAGGATCCTCCAACTCTCTTCTTAAATTCCAAAGTGATGCAAATTTCAGGATAAACTGCATGAGGCCAGAATCTGTTGTCTGGTCTCTGCCTTTAAAATTTATTGAATGAAATTTCTCAAAACGGAGATATCTCCCCAATATATGAGAACTTCATGGTTTTGTCTCTTCTGAACATATCAATATCGAGGTATTTACGGATGCATCTTTTTCTGGCACAATGATGCTCAACTCTAAAAGCTGAGCACGCTCCTAGAGACTTCAGTTTAATTATTTTCACGTACGATGACCCAATGGCCTTTTTGATACCACGTGGGCATCCCAGCACAGGTGAGGTCAATTTAGGGCAGGTGTCGGGGAACAGAAACCTGGACCTAACGTCACGAGAAACAGAAGCTCACTTGTTTCATACGAATCTTAGGAGCATCAGAGGTGGGTTGCGAGGTGGCCATGGCCTTGACTGGATGCTAATTTGGGGACGTCTCTGATGGAAAGCGCTAAGGGACTGGCTGACCTGCCACACAGAGATGGCCATTTAACTATGTGAAATCAAACGTGTCATTTTAGCTTTTTTTTTTTCCTGGCCTAAGTTGTGCCACTCTCTTAGTGACAGGATTGAAGACAGGGGCGTTTGCAGGCTGACTACCATGGAGCACCCCCTCCTGGTGTGGCTTGGACCAAAGCCGGTTACTCAGGCCCCAGAATACAGAAGGAAGATGGGAGATTTGGAAGGAGAGACGCGTTACTGTGCTTTAGCATCCCTGTGGTGAAGGATCAAGGCAGTCCTCTCCCCACTGATGTGTGTGTCTCCTCTCTGCATTCCTGGCCCGCATTTCAGTGTATGCTGGGGTGGGCATTCCCCATGCCTCCAACAAGCAATGCTGACTGGGGACTTCAGCCGGGGGGGCCTCCAGTTCAACCCAACCCTGACACTAGCTACCCAGAGACAGCATCAACTCCCACAGGATAAAGGCTCAATCCTGTAAGAATGTCCCCCGCCCCCTGCTTTAGAAGCCAATTGCAGATTGCAAGCCCAGGTCGACTCCAGAATTAGAACCTTCTAGGCCATTCATAGCTCATTGTTCTTTGACCTATATGGTATTATCTAACTTAACAGATTTTTGATATATGCCAAAAAAAAAATACACGGTCAGTGTTTTTTAGAAACAAAAATTCTGTTTTAACTTTGGGTTACTTTGCATGGAAAATTTCCTTTGCTTCTCCAATGACTTAACCTTCTTCAGTCCAACTGACCCCTTGATGTTGGCTGTTAGAGGATTTTTGTGGGGGTTGTTTTCTACCAGAGGGTATAACAGTGCCTGCTGTAAAATTTATTAGCTTCTGAGGACTTCCCGAAAGTGGTATCCAGTATTTTTATTTGCTGTCCTCTGTTGCTTTGATCAAAAATGAGGAAGCAGAAACTGAATACCACTAAACCATGTTCCGGGAAGTTTTATGGGATCCTTTTTCCGAGAAGGCAGTCTAGTTGCTCTGCATGGCTAGTGTATTTACTCTGCAGTGTACTCCACGCTGTTGCTAAGAAATATGGAAGAGAATGCTTCCTTCTAAAAAGGTTTCCACGTTCTAAGAATTTGCACCCCAATCATTGTCCACAATGCATGCACTAGTTAGCTTAGTGGGACTGGACTTCAGTTTACATTCACGAGTACCGATGAAAATGATTCGCAGTTCATGGCTATCTAGGAAATTCAGCTGAAAGAGCGATTAGTTCAATATAACAGAAATAACCACCGATTTAAAATCCTGGTAAGTATGGGATTTGAATATATGAATTACGTTTATAACATTCACACATAACATGTCGAAATATGCGTTCACCCTGTTTTTGAATAGAAAGCCTTCCACGTCTCTTACGGTAATGAAATAAAACCAGCCCCACGGGAAAACGCCTCGAACTTGACATCGGTTCCTTAGAGCCGGTCTGAGTTCTGCCTGGTTGGCCCTCCGCTCTGTTTGGTCTGTTGTGGTGCTATGATGATTTCATGACGGTTTCTACCCCGACCTTGAAGGTCATCTGGTCATCTGATCACAGCATTTCAGGAGAAACGGGAAAGGGAGTGACGAGCTTTGGAACACGTGACCCAAAGCACAGCAAAGTTGAAGTGCAAGGTCTAGGCGTCTGCCCCTAATTTCTACAGCATCTTGGTCACACTACCCATTTATTGAATCAGTCTTCTTTTCCCAGAGAGAGTCAAGCAAACGCAGCTCTGCTGACCTCAAAAGTCCTGGCAAAGCGTCTGACAGGCCAGTGTTCTCTTTAAAGGCATCCACACTCCGGCCTCATGCAGACGGGGGAAACCAGGTCTAAGCCCAACCTCGCGATAGGCCTGTCGTAGCTTCGCAATTTTCTCTCCACACCCCAATTTTCTCATTTGTAAAATGAGTACAACATTTATCTTAACTCTAGTGCAAAACTGGACTCATAAAAGCCTGTCAGGAAATGACAGTTTCTCTCCCCTCCACAACTCAAGAAACCAACACCGTCAGGATGCTAACTGATGGGCGGATTGGTGTGCAGACCCAATAAACAGGAGAAGGGAAATTGATTTCAAGTAGTGGAAATATGACTGCTCATGGATTTTTAGGGAAGAAATAACCTACTTAATGGTGAAATTATGAAATGCTAATAAAACAAACTGTCTCACTGCCTTCATTTCTTGAATTTGAAATAAAGAAATTAAGTTTATTATAGTGATTCGTAAAGCGGAAAAATAATGATCTTCAAATTTTCAAATCCATGCAAACTCACAAACCTTCTCATTTCCTAGTAATAACTAGCTAATGATATTTGCATATAGTGGTGATGTTCATAATGAAAGACTTTTGTGAGGACATGATGCTTTCGACTCGTGAGGAGTCCTCTTTTTTAAAGACGATGAGAGTTCAGACTTTGACAGCGCTGCGCACCTTTTATTTCTGGAACTAATATCAATTATTTTCTACTTGTCGAATTTTCATTTTTTATTGCTAGTTAATCTCAGCATGTTTTGTTCAACAACATGTATCGAGAAATTCAATAATTTAAAAGTTGAATTACTTTTACTTTGATTTTTTACAATGCCTATATTCCATGGATACATATACTATATTTATTTATTGATCTGTTGGTATATTAAGGGGTATAATTCTGTTTATTCTTTGAGAAAGTTGCTCTCAGTAGGCAGGCTAATTTAGTTCCTTTGGGTCAACTAACTAAGAAAAAAACTTACTCGTTTCTCATTTTACAAAGCCTCCTCCGCACGAATAATTTTGAAATTCACTGACAAGATTTTTTTAGTCATAACCAAGAGCATCAATTCAGTACTTTTGCGGCATAAAGCCATAATGCTTCTGATTCACAAAGCTGAGAACGTGCTTTTCTAACCCCGAGTTCACTGTATTATTCATAACAAGTACGAAGGATACGTTCTAATTGATGTTAAGAACAAAGAAGCACCTGCATTAATCTTGTCAGCGGTATTTAGTCCTGGAAATGCCAACTAAGGGACTGCCCCCCCGGCCCCCCCCCAAGTACTGCCGCCACGGTGACACCGTGTTTCGTTCTGTGACCCATCCCCCACTCAGGCCGGAAATCCACTTCCTGGACGCCATCTGCTGGTTCCCAATGGTTTACTACATGCTGGGCTCCATTGACAAGTAGGTGACAAAGTCCGCGGCGCTAACGAGCGCGTGTCCTGGGGTTCCCCCGCGCGCTGCGCCCCGCGTTGCATGACCAGTGGACTGGGCCGCTCCAGCTCTGCATACGTGATGTAATCCGCATGGGGAGCATGCCGTTCCGTGTCGTATCCATCTTGCGTCCAAACTTCCTAAGCAGTACCCTGCGGTGGGATCGCAGCAAATCTTGCCGCGTGTCCATTCTGTCCGGCTGCTAAAGCTGTTTCAGTTTTGTGCCATCTACAGCAGTCACGCTGCTACTTTTGGTGTCTGGTAGAGAAACGTCCGCAGCGTCAGCCTGGTCGTGCCTTGATACCATGACCCTGACTTCGGGAACCTCCCGTATGACTCAGAACGGTCACTCTAAGTCAGGGTTATAAAATGGAGCCTTGCCTTGGGAGTCTACTTTAAGAACCTATATATCAGAGTTCTCCATTTCTTAAAATTTGTTAATGAAAAGGTCAAATGTGTGCGATGGTTTAGGATGAAAATGCAGATTCCTTTATAGGCATGAACATGACATTATAAAAATGTAAGTACTAAAAGATCATAAAACTAATGTGCTTATAAAATATGTTAACTTTTTATTTAAAACAAAATCCCAGCCAGAGCCTTCAAAATAAAATGTTTAACTTTATCAGTTGAGAACTGTCACGCTTACATTTCGCCCTGTGGATGTTGAAAAAACAAAGTTATGAACTTGGACCGTGTTTTGGCTGTGGGTGCATCGAAGACCAAGCAGAGGGACATGAATTTAGCCTTTACTCTACATTAACATTTACATCGTCACTTGTCATAATACTAACCAACTAACTGCAATGTAGTTAGATATATAAAAATGATGTAAATCTATGAAAGAAAACTTACTCCACATTTAATCGGTAGGAATGTTTTTTTTTTTGAAATGATAGCATTCAATTAAAATTCATTAGGGGAACAAGATATGTAAAAGACAAGAAACGAACCTCCCACCATCCTTTGCTTATGTAAACTTGAGACGGATCTGTCCTCTGTACAGGTGTGTATGGTGAGGAGAGGACCTGAGAGCATCTCATTCCTGCTTAAAGGATTGACTCCAGGTCGGCAATCGTTGAAACAATGGTTCAAAACCCGTTTGAATTCGAACACACTCCCTTACACTCTAACGTTCACATTGTAGTTCTTCCTGAAAGTCTTAGAGAAGGCGAGAAAGGGAAACAGGGCCAATTATTTATCCTCTGTAACTTTTTTCCATCCCTGTTGACTTTTATCTTGCACTGCCATCTGGTGGCCAAACTGTGTAAAGCAGCCATGCTGAAGATGGTTAGTTGAGGGAGAAAGGGTGATACAGTTATAAAAATACATTGGAAAGATGCAGTTATAAGAATACACTGGCAGCCTAATAAAAAAGAAAAAGAGAATATAATGCAATATTAAATGAATTTAAAAATAATAACTTAAAGTTAGAACGCGAAGAATAAAAATGTTGGCCCAGAGTTTAGATATGCCATTCCAATTGCTTAAAATATTTTCTATAGACTTAAACTCATATTTAATAATAGTTACTAATCTCACTTGCCAAGATTATATGTAAACAACAACAGCCAGTCCTCTGGGCAAAGAATTAGCTGATACCTTAAGGGATTAGCCATCTAGTACAGGTACTTTCATAGAGGAATTTTTGTCAAATTTCAATGTCATTGACCTATTGCTGATGACATGGTCATTTTTCCCACCATAACTTCTCTCTGTATATCTTTTTCTAGGTAAGCCTACCTTCTACCACCTGTCTTTCCCTTCTCCTATATCTATAAGTATAATGGACAGATTTTTATTTTTTTATGGCAGAGAAAAGGTGTTACGAGCTGAAATATCAAAAAGTGATTTAAAATTATGATAAGGTGGGCTGAAGGCACATGACTGAGGCAATAATTTTTATGGCCCCTAAGGGACCATATCACCTTCATTTCCCACCTACTTCGTTCTTTATTTATGCCTTTTAATAGATGTAAGAACAATTAGAGTGAATTTCCTAGATGAATGGAACATCCACATAAAGTATTCCTAGGGATTAACTCAGTCCCCATTCTGATTGGATGGCCCCTCTCCCCACAGGACATTTATCTGCAATAACATTCGGCCCCCCCAGTTTTAGCCATACATCTCTGCCGCAGGACACTGTCCCTGACTCAAGCGCAGTGTTTTTTCGGGACTCCTCCTGGGGATCTTGGACTCCGAGCCTTGGTGTTGCTCTCTCACCTTCTAACAGAGTGAGGAATCCTGTTTCCTCCCTCCCACCGGAGGCAAACAAGCTGCTCCGCTGGCTAATTCAATCAGCACTTGGAATTCAGGCAGCTGACTCCAGTCCACGAACCTCAAAGGAGCTGCTGTTCTCCATGGTTTGCACTTCCTGACTTGAGTCAGAAGCTGTGGAAACCACTCAGCCCGAGTCTCATCTGCCTTCCACCACCTCTATACCTAGAACGATGCTACACTCATTCAAGTTTACTCTCTTATCCGATTCAGACCTATTTTTCTAGTTTGTAGGAAGCAGAGGCGATGAGAGTGTGGTTTCCTTGTTTCTGCTCCGATAGCAACATTTTCTTTTCATTGAGTAACAGGGGAACTTCTCGGAGATAGAGACTATCATGACCTGTAGGAACTCGCACGCTAGGTTAGCACAATTACTTAACACAACCCAGGAAATCAGGTTATTCGGTCACTTACTCAAAAACTTGAGGCTAACTAAACGGTAGGCTTGAATACCGCTGATATTTATATGTTGTACATGCTCTTGGCAGGGAAGAGCCAATCTGTAATACAGAGCTTCAGAGAAAGAAATAATAGAATTTCTAAAATAAGCATCAGGGTTTTATATATCTTTGTAAGATTCGACCATCCCAATTAACATAAGCATTTATTTTTACACTTACCAAAAGCACCTTAGGGATTAAAAGAAAAAGGGCGAATATCTTGGAAATAGCATGTTAACTGTAAAAACATAGTTCTAACATGTTGGTGCCATGTTTAATTAAAATAATTAATACGCGTTATTAAATGCATACGCATTGACACAGTCGAGATCTAATAAAATGTAAAGCGCTCCAGAAATGTACGTTATCTCCCATTGGCGGAGAACACTGCCTGATAATTCCCATGAGCCTCTCCAGGGCACTCGTCAGTGAAAGCCACCAGTTAGGGCACCAGGGACCTTGCGTCTGAGCACCAGCCTCCTCCCGCCCCGCGCTTTGCTGAAAGTGCCTTTCTCTCTGCTGACTTCCCTCCAAGCCTGGACGACCTGCTCAGGTGCGGAGTGACGTTCGCCGCCAACATGGTGGTGGTGGACAAGGAGAGCACCATGAGCGCCGAGGAGGACTACATGGCCGACGCCAAGACCATCGTGAATGTGCAGACCTTGTTCAGGTACCGAAAGCCCCGTGCGCCAGCCCTGCCCTTCCCTGCCCTTCCCTGCCCCCTCAACAGCAGGTGTAAGAGGGGACATGGGGCCCTTACACTGACATCATTGTCACTCATTGGCTCCTAAAACAAATATTTATTTAGTGCCCACTGGTTGACTGGTATTGCGTGAAGCTAAGTTTCTGACACCAGGTCAGTAATTGTTTTAAAAAATAAGTAGAACAATAAATCTGTTTTCTTGTATAGTTTGGCCAGGGCAAAGCCTAAAAAGGCATGTTCGGTAGCCGTTGCGATTCATGGTGGACTCTGTGTGTTTCTCATGTTGGTTTGACGCGGACGAGTGGCCGAAGGTGCACATTTACATCCTGGTAACTAGGCGTGGAAGGTCACAGGGCTGTGAGAGCCACGCCTGACCCTACCTGCGCTGCGTTCCTGTCTCCGTTCATGGAACCCGCCTGGGGGGCGGGGGGGTAGTTCCTGCTGTGGTCACCTTTGGGTGAGGGTGAGCGATCCTGACCAGAGAATCGTTCGTGCTCTGAGCAAAGTCAAGGTCACGCACGGATCAAGACAGCCGTGCCACTGGAGATACTTCTGCTTAAAATCATTTGAAAATGTAAACATCGAAACTGTTTTTTCAGTTCTATCTATGAGTTTGGCGGAAGTCTGATAGCTGAGCTCCCAAATGGCGAAAGCCACCAAAACCACCTGAACTCTGTGGTCGGCCCCCCTTGCTCCCTCTTCGTAGCTTCAGGTTGTAGCGAAAGCTGCATTGATGGTGATTATTTGTTTACAGCTCGAGCTCAGAATTCGGAAGACAGTCTGTATGTTGGTATGCCCTTCAGCAAATGACTTTCCTTCTCTGAACCTCAATGTCTTAAGTGCAGGTCGTTAGACGTTTAAAATTATCCGTGCCTGGTGCTTTTCAGCCACTCGGTAAACGTGAGCTGCGGCAGTTACTAGTGGCACCACCGCCATCCGAGGTGCTGGCAGACAGGAGCTCCGAGTGCGCTTCTTAACCTTGTGGAAATGGTCCCTCACCTGTATGAAGTGCATGTGGAAAGTAGTTACGCTAACCCTTTTGCGGTGTTAATGCGAAGACTGGAAATCGGGTGCACAAAGGTTCCACCACGGCACCCGGAAAATCAACCCTGAACTTGTATCAGAAGCTTTTGCAGCAGCAAGAGAAATACACCCTCCAAAGTGCTACAACAAGGAGGGTGATTCAGGATGGAGCTCACACACTGAGCTTTGGAAAACGGTGCATTCACAGGTCGCATAGCCCACGCTTAAAATATGGCAGATAGAAGCAAGTCTTTTCTCTCTAGAAAATCAGAAAGGAAATTACAGCATAGAAAATTAATTCAGAAGAGTAAGATTCATAGCCGGTGAGTAAAATAAAATTATACTTTAGAAAAATTTCATGCTAGACCGAAGCTAATTATAGTTTTAATCAGAAAGGATCCTAGGTCGTTTGGATTAAACGCGCCATTTTAATTTTAACTTTCTGAGAGTTTTTTCTATTACAGTGAAGTTGTTATAGATTGGACTTTTACTATATATTATCTGAATGCATTATTTTGATTCCAAGGTAATAAGATATCGCCACCTTACTGAGGGGTGTGATGGCTCTAATGAACCATTTAAAACAAACTGACAGGCTGGAATAATATCTCAGGGTGGTCGTGCACGTGGTAACTGACCAGCAGGGGCTGCTGTCCCTGAGTTCCTGGCTGGGGGTCATCACGTGTGGAAAGGATGAATGATGAATGGATGAATAGCTCTGGATGCCTTAACTGTTAAGATTGCTTGTCTTCAGCAAGACGTCTTAGAAAGTGTGCAGTTTTCATGCACACAGGCCCCTCTAGGCTGAAAAGTCTCAAGCAGAAATTTCAGAACTGTTGGATGCCCACATTAGACACTGGTGTCAGGTAATGGTCTCTGTTAGAAACCTGTGGTCTTGGGGCACCGGGTCCAGGACACCCTGGGTCCCCCGATCCACAGCGCTGCAGTCTTTTCTATAAAGTGGCACAGAATTCGCACATGACCCAGGCCCATCCTCCCGTACACTTTCAGTTATCTCTAGATTACCTACGTCTCATACAATGTAAATGCTGGGTAGATATTATACTATGTTGCATAGGGAAGAAAGGCAGGAAAAAATAGTATGTGTTCAGTACCAATGTTCTCCCAGTAGTCTGTGGAATAAAACATATAGTCTATTTTTCATCTTTATATGGGTTAGCATAACTTGGCGTGTCAAAAAATATTTATCAGATGAGTTAATTCAGGCAGAGAACTACTCCTTAAGTACTTGACATTTCTCCACAAGGACACGTACACCACTGAGTCAGAACCGCAAGTCACCTGCCGCCAAGTTTTAAGTAGATCAAACTAGAGTATTTTCCAATTACAATATTGCTCTAGTGTGAGCCTAGCACCTGGGGAAAAGGGACTGATTACATCATTTAATTTCTAAAATGTTCCATATGCAAAACGTGCGTGGGCTATGTTAAGGCTCAGAGACAGACATACAGCATTAGCACATTAAAAATACGTAGATACATCTATTAGACAACTCGAATATGAAGTATAAAATGTTGTATCTGAATGCAAGCCATGCATGAGAAATACAAAAGCCACTGCTTCTCTAGCTCTTGGTTTTCACTAGGGGGCAGCCTTGGCTAACTCATTCAGTTTCTCGGTTTAAACTCACCCAAGCTCCAGGTTTATTCGCCCCGGACAGAACAGGTGCATCCTGCGTATGGTCCCCCTAATTCCAACCTACCCAGCCCTCGCATGCCAGAGCTGGGCCTGCCGCATTATCGCTCCCTCTTCCTAAGACCGCACATGTGTCTAGCCACGGGTGTGTATACTTATATTTGACATCCTGTGTTAGACAAGGATTATGTTATCCACATAATCACAAATTCATCTGGCTTGAATGATGTGTATGAGGGACAAAGGCTATATTTTTCAAAGAAAAATTCCCCAAAGACGAAATGCATTTTCATTTGCCGGCAGCTCTGTTTTCCGCCTAGAAGTCCTTCCCTGGCCTTCTGTCCCGGCGGAGTCCCAAAGAGGTTTCCCACAAGCTGTATGTTCACTGGTTTCTTCACACTACTTCACCTGTAAACATTCATTCGGCCACATTTATCATCCCTACAAAACTACGACAGTCTCGTAAACTGTGAATTTTCCTAGTTTCTTCTATGAAGTCGTAGAGTCTAATTTAAAGGCAGGAGTTTCACTTTATACGTCTTTTTAGATCTTGCAGACCAGCGCTCTCTCTTCCGGTTGGGTCTAACTGAAGTCACGGAGCTTGAACTTGGCATGGTGTTGCTTTCAGGGGGTAATTGACAAGTTGTAGCGTGTAAGGGGTCCCCATATGGGGCTTCCACATCCCAATTTTAGTTGAGGCTTCCCTTATTAATTTTCACAGTGACACTGTTCTTTTAAACTATTTCTGAAATACATACCTTTGGAGCTCCCAGGTCGTATGAGATTTGGCAGATGGATGCACCTCCTGGGCTTACCAGAGGGAGAGGGGCCAGCCCAAAAGTCAATCATGGTTTTTCTTTTCCCATTGGGCCACACTTCTAATTTTTCAACAGTTTCCCCCAAAATTAACTTTCACTAAATTGGCTATCTTTGGTGACTTTTGAGGAAGAGGCGCTTCCGAAAGAATGCAGATAATATGATACTTCTACGTAAACTAGTTAAATTGTAACATCCTCTTCATCAAGAGCTCTCATCCACAAAACCAAAAACGTTCAAAGAGGAACTGAGACATTATTTACTGTCACAAGAGTTATTAATTAAAGAAGTAGGGGCGCTACTTGACAGGGACAGGGAAGAGCTGCCGATCTAGCCATCGGGACCTAAAGCCTGGATGAAGGCCACCGGAGTTCAGCGCCGAGACAGGGGGCAGCCAACCACATCATCCAACACAAGCGAGCCAGGGTGGGAGGAAACGACACTGACCTTCAGCAACTTTGAAACTTCGCCTCCATGAGATCCGAGAGGAACTTTGTGAAACAGTCTGGATTTCAAACTGGAGAGAACGAGCAGGAACCTTAGGAAGGAATGAAGTGCATGTCGAGCAGAAATAGCCACGTGAGAAAAAAGGAAGAAGCTGCTGATACCGCCACCGAGAACCCGCAACCGAGGCTGAGCTGAGTCCGTCCCGAACGGCCTCGCTGAGCTGCCCCCCTCGCTCCCCCCCTCCCAGAATCAGGGCTGAGAGTCCCCGCAACCTGCCCAGGGCAACGGCAGCCCTGTGGGCACCGGGTATCTGCGCAAACACGATTCTTTTTTAACGTTAGAAAGTGTTGTATTGCTGATGTTTGCAATTATTGCCACATACCCGGATCAAGAAATACGATAATATTTGCTCTCATAATGGAGCAGAAGCCGCCAGTTACCGGCTGTTTCTTCCTATAAGGCGTGGATTTTATCAGAGACCCGATGCCGCCACAGTGTTCAAAGGGTCCGATTAGGTGAGGCGCAAACATTTGTCCATGAAGTTGAACCAAGAGGGCACACGGTTTCACAGGAAACTCAAGGTATTTTTAAGAGTTTGTCAGAGTGTTAACTGAGCTGGTGCCTAAGGCCCAGTGGAGGCAGGCGGGAGGGGCAGGTAGACAGGGAACAGACCGGGGAACAGACCCTGCGGGTGTGCAGAGGCAGCCAGGCCCACCCGCCCTGGGGTAAGGGACGGTTCTGACCCGTTGTTACTCGGGTTACAGAGTCAGAGCGGAGGAAAGGCACAAATTCCCCGCAGTGCCGGAGTTCAGACACACCCCCCCCTCATAGAAGCGGCGTGGCCCCCGTGAGACCCCTCGGTCCGTGTTCAGGTCGGTGGAAGCACCACAGCCTCACTACCGAGCCGAGCCTGGAAGGAGAGTGAGGGCGGCTGGCGGAGCCGACTGGGTGCGAGCCCTCCCCAGGGTGTCTCTGTCCCACCTGTTCCCATCCGTGCCCGAGTTCAAGGTGCGGGTTTGGCCGGGTGGTGGGAACTGTAAATGGCCAGAGCTGAGTTGAAAGACGTCCCGTGTGGACGCCAGAGCTCGGCATCACGGGAAGGGGCTGCCTCAGAGAACCTCAAAACGTGTGGACCCCTGGGAGAGCCGCTGAGACCCCAGCTGAAGATCAGATCGACCTCAGGGGCCACCATGGAAAAGGTATTTGCTGTGTCATCACCTGGTCCCCGTTCCCTGAGGCAGGAGGCGGGGGTGTATGTGTGAGTGTGTGTGTGCGTGCGAGTGTGTGTGTGTGTGTATTTTCATGGGAATGAATGCAAAGCTATTGCACACATGAACATTCTCAGGATCCTCTGAGAACAACACTGACCTGAGCCTTGATCTCATTTCATTACGATGAAACATTATTTCAATGAAAACATCTCCTCTCCTCGCAAGCACATTGCAGCCAGTGCTGAGATTTACAATCACGTACCATGAGACTAGGAAGCCGTAGGAGGTCGAAGAACTCACATTATGACCCGCAAGCTCATCACATATGATTTTTACCAAAAGATGCTATTAATCTCATACATATTATCCATATCCATACTCACCACACAGTGACCTTGGAAATTCTGACATCAGCTTCGGGGGTGTCTCTTCTGTGCTTTTCATAACTGTAGACAGAAAATGTGTCATAAAAGCCAAACTACTGAATTTATTTTTTGTCATAGTGCTCGCGCGTCAGTTCACATCTTTGGAAACCCATGGCTGGTATTCCTGGCCCCGGGCGGGCCTGTGGGGAGGCAGGGCCTGCTGCAGCAGCTTCCTGCGGCGGTGGTCCAGCGTGAGGCGTCGCTCCCTGGGAAACACGGGGGCCTGAGCCGCCCCACACGGCATCGTGGGCGTAAAGCCAACGCCGTCTCGCCTTGCAGGTTGTTCTCCAGCCTCAGCATCATCACGGAGCTCACGCACCCGGCCAACATGCGGTTCATGCAGTTCCGTGCCAAAGACTGCTACTCCCTCGCCCTCTCGAAACTGGAGAAGGTAAGCCAAGGCTCACTGTTTGGGTGTGAAAGACTAGCAAGAAATGCCATGAGATAGTAAAAATAAAAATGCTGCTTTGAATTCCTATCGGGGCTAAACCCTTCATGTATAGACTTTTTTTAAATGTGAATGAATGGATTTGAACTATTTTTTTGGTCACAAGTGAATATGCGGGAGGTATCCTGTTGCACGCTTGGTCATCTTGCGTCACGGGCACTTCTGGTAGCGAAGCTCAGCAGAGCAAAAAATGCGACAAGGGATGATAAAATTTAGAGACAAGAATGACAGTAACGGACAAAACAGACACATTTTCGTCTCATTTCCCTCTCGACTTACTTCATTTCCCTTGTTCGGATGCACTCCGTAAAGTAGCCTTTTATTCATGCTTACGGCGCAGCTGGCAGGGCGACTGCTTCCTTTCCAATTGCTTTTGAACTTCGCCCCCCTCCCCCAGGGCTGATGACGACCTGACTTTAGCAATCATATGGTAATTACGCACTGATGGACCAAGTGAAGTGACAAAAATGCGAGATGAACAGGGTGGTGTAATCAGAAAAAGAGATTCGGTCTTTGTCCCCAGCTCCCCACACAGAGCTGTAAGAAACCCTTGGAACCTCCTGAGTGACAGGAGGGCCTTTTGTTATTCAGACTTTTCAATCATAACTGATTGGATGCTAACAAGGCAAGTCCTGGAGGAGCCCTTAGGTGGTTCGGAGATAAGGCTGGTTGCCAGAGGAAAAAACCCCACTTGATCCGAAGATTGAAACTTTCAGCCCCCGCATCACTTCCCCGCTCCAAGGAGGAGCTTAATCATAGGGCTAATGGCCTCACTACATAATGAAACTTTGATAAAAGCTCTGAAAACCAAGACTGGAGATGGTCCTTCTTGGTGGACACACTGACAGAAGAGGGGAGCGTCAGACAGACATTCCTGTGCCCGGGGACCCTCTGGACCTGCCCAGACACACCTTTTCATCTGCACACCTTTGCATTCTTTACGAAAAGACGGTCGTCCTGAGGCGTAGCACGTTCACCGGATCTGTGAGCATCCCAGCCACGGCTGAACTTGGCAGAGTTGGGGGAAGCCCTGGACTTGTAGCTGTGTGCATGGAAGTGCAGTTGGCTCGGAGGAGCATCGGAAATAAGAGCGGGCTTGTGGGACTCAGTCTCTCACCCTGTGGGGCCTGAGCCACGTCTGGGGGGTGACCGTCAGCTTTGACCCGAATTGAGGACACCCAGTCAATGTCAGAGAATTGACATCAGAATGCGAGTAGTCCTGTCTGTAAACCATAGTGAACCACAGAGCAAAAGGATAAAAAACAAACAGAGAGAGCTTCCAGGAGAAATAGGCAAGAATATCAAAGCTGTTTTTAAATATGTTCACTAGGCAAAATTTTGCACATTCTCAATTTAAATTCAAGCCAGTAAATATTTACTGGGCACCGTGAGCCCAGTACCTTGTTACAAGCTAGGAGCTACACAAACAAAACACACAGCATTTACAGTTTAACAGGAGACACAGATACATAAGAACAAACAAAAACATGTTGTCTCATTTTGCTTTTCCCTTTAAAGGGCCGGGCTACCGTTTATTCACAATCTAAGGACAGGAATGGCCGAGTGGGAGTTCGGTGCTATCCCCCTCCCCGCGCGCGCGCGCACACACACACACACACACACACACACACACACTGGATTTGATGCCTTAGGAAAATTTCTGACCTTATTTTTAAGAAAACACTTATCTTTTTTTCACATCGGTCCAGAAAGAATTTGCAGAGAATACTGATTAGTATCTATTTCTCTTAAGTGTAGGGAACTATTGCCCGATCGACTCTAGAGGAGTGACGAAATCTAATTTATATGGACAGCTATTTTAATGTGCAAATGTATCTGTTAGAAACACAGTATCATGATTTGACACAGAAGGTTCAAGTTGCCACTGACCACCTGTCTGCGTCCCCTTGCAATTCACCTCTTGAAACTTGACCGCTCACGTGATGATAAGGGGAGGGAGGGCTTCAGGGAGGCCAGCTGGCCCTGAGGGCGGAGCTCCCGTGATTGGGATGGATGAGTGATTTTCTAACAGCACCCTGAGAGCTTCCTCACCCCCCACCCTGGCAGGCACGCGAGGACACAGGGGGAAAAGAAGGTGGCTGTCTATTCTTGCGGCATCTTTGTGGGTCTCTGGTATCAAGGCAATGATGTTGTGGTAAAACGAATTTGGAAGGGTTCTCACATCGTTAACATACAGGAAGACACGTGAGGAGGTTTGACTAGGCAGGAGAATGTGAACACGGTCTGCTCACCCGTGTTTCTTTCTCAAATTTCCACGCAGAAAGAACGAGAGCGAGGTTCGAACTTGGCTTTCATGTTCCGACTGCCTTTCGCCGCTGGGAGGGTGTTTAGCATCAGCATGTTGGACACGCTCCTGTACCAGGTGGGCGCCATCTCTTCTTCTCTCTGAAACCTTTGTTTGCTGTTCTGCTCAGATAAATAGAAGATCCTGTGTTTCTCGTGGGAGCAGTTCACTTGAAACTGGCTCTGAAAGTGATTCAGTATTTTATTTCATGTATTTAATGACATAAAATTGAATGAAACATTTTATGAGAAACGCTTTTTTGGAAGAAGCCAGGAAATAATGTATGGGCATTCTTTGGTACCAGGGTCCTACGTTTATTGTGACATTTTAATGCATGTGGTAGGTTGCTATCTTCGTATTACTAGGCTGAAAAAAAAAGCTAAGAAAACTTACTACATTTAAAAAACAGCCTTCATTATAATATGCCTTTTGCTCAAATAAGATAAATTGGTGCCAATTAACCAATAAACCAAGGACGTTTTGAATATCTGCTAACTATTGCCCACCTTAGTCAAATACAAGAAAGATTTTACAAGTGAGAACCATTTTGGTTATTCTGGCCAAAGCTAACCTTATCATTTTATTGTAGCTAAGAAATTCCCGGAGATGCTATTTTACTCAAATCTATTTTAATCTTTTTTTTTTTCTAACTCTCCCAGAAACTGAGTGGCAGTAATATTTCAAATCCTCTGATTGAAGAAATCAGACAAGTTCTATCTCCATTATGAGAAAAATGATATTCCTAGGGTGTTAAACGTGGGGATGGCTTGAATCTCAAGCTCAGCATCGAAACATCCCATTGAGCCTATGTACCGTTTGACGCCATATTCTACGTGCCCTCCAGTGCCGTGCTGGACGGGATAAACTAAGGAAAAGATAGATGAAGGCTTTCCACCGGCTAATGGTGCCCCTGAGGGTTCCCTTACCAGTGTCACCTGTGTCCAACCATCAGCTTATGCCGGCCGAGAGCAGGGACAGCCAAGCCCAGAGAGCAAACACGTCTGTCTGCCCAGAAGTTTCCAGACACACTGTGTGGGCCCTGCAGGCGGCTTTGCCCCCCACCCCAAAGTTACCCAGCATGTCCTCTGACCATCAAGAGGGAGTGGGAGGGGAGGGCTGTTTGAAGAGCAACGTCGAAGCAGAAGACTTTTTATCAGCTAAATTCGGGGTGTTACTCTGCACCCGAGGTTTTCAGATCTTTCAGCCTTGGTAGCTCGTGTTGAAGTAAAATGTTCTTGAGAACAGCCTAACATACAAGCTAAAGTAGTAACTGCCTACTTGTCCTCTCCTGACATCACATGAGATAGTTTCAGGGTCCGCTTTTCAGACAGGTAAAGAGTGCCCACTCCTGGGTTAAAAGAAGATGTTGGGAATCGTGTACGAAATTCCTAAATTTATATAATCGGCATCCTTGTATTCACGCCCCAGCCACCAGGGGATTGGCGCACCTCGAAACCTCAAGGCCACTTCTTCAGCCTGAACCAAGGGAATGGCCGTGGTTTCTTATCTTCCGCTCTAGGCGGAAGGGTGCCGTCCCGTGACGCTGACTCTCGGTGAAATACAGGAGGGATCAAGGAAGGGTCTGGTGGATTTATTTGAAAGGCATAACTGGTTGAAAGTCTTCGCTATGCAAAATAACTAGATTATTCTATAAGGAAGGGGGAGGGAGGGCAAGAAACATCCATGTGAGAAAGAAACGTTAGTCATTTGCCTCTCAAACGCACCCCAAGCGGCCGCAACCCAGGCACGTGCCTTGGCCAGGAATCAAACCCTGGAATCGAACCAGTGACCTTTTGCTTGGCAGGAAGACACCCAGAACTAAGCCACGCTGGTCAGGACACAGATTATTATTGAAATTTGTCACATTTTAGCACTTGACAACCAGGTTGAGGGTATCATTTCATACAGTTTATTAAACAATTGTTGTATGTTATGGTGCAATGTCTTCCTTCAATGCTTGGAAGTTTTCCCTTTCACCCGCAGCTAAGAATAAATGGAAAACATTAGAAGCATCATTAATACTCTAACTACTGAGCAGTGTTCTAACAACATGTCAAAATATATCTTACATGTTTGCACATAAACAGTCTGATGGTATTTAATGCTAAACTATTTATTAATATTTAGTTATCAAAATATTAGAAATTTATCGTAGTAGCCCTGAGCTGAATCCAAAAAAAAACTTGTGATATTTTATTGCCAATTTTAGTTCTTTCAAGTTTTTATATGTTCCCTATTTTGTATCAACTTATTTTTTGTTCTTAAAATCTAAGACTTTTTATGGTGTCTAACAGCATGCATGAAATTTTAGCACGACAGGAGGGTCTAGAAAATGCTTCTAACTGCCTTGCGTAGTTAGCTTAACTGCCACGCGTAGTTAGGACAGTCACAAGATCAGTTTTTATTTCCTGTTTTGTGGAGGGTTAATGACGGGTTTCGAGAAAACACCTTCCGTAGTGATATGAGGTTCACACGTGTGAACTACTCTACACCTTTGACAATTCTGTTTATGTTGCAGTCGTTCGTGAAGGATTATATGATTTCTATCACCAGACTTCTGCTGGGATTGGACACTATCCCAGGATCGGGGTTCCTTTGTTCTGTAAGTGAATAATCTTTGGAATAAAAGATTATTCTGATAAGTGGTCTGACATCCATCTCTAATGGATGTAGGCTTTCTCTGCCATGTCATTTTTTCCCTACTATGCACTGAAAACATAGCATCATTGTTTTTTTAATTTCTTAGAAAATGTTCAAGGGAAAACATTAAATTAGCCATCATGGTAAGTAGCCATTCTGTACAGAATCCAGAACAGGTTTCTTCCCCCCCTAGCTGACCATTTGAGACAGACTGTGTCTGACCTAAGATACCCTACTGTGGACAGAAAGGCCGTACATGGTTCAACTGATTCGTAGTTGCTTTATAAAAGGGTACACGACGCCCAAGAGTGTTTAATGAAGTGCCTTGCCGGCAAGTCCAAGTTGGGATCGTCCAAGAGGGACGAGTTACGTGTGCCCCCCGTCTGTGCGCCTCGAGCCCATTCTGCTAACACCTTCCCAACACGAGTGTTGTTTTCACTCTGAGGGGCAATTCTCTCTTGTCCCGGAGTGTCCTTGTGCTTGAAGACTTTCAGCACCAGCAGAGCCTGTACACCAGACTCCGGTCGGTAGCAGCCTCCAGTTATTACAACATTTACTAAGTCTCCACGGGTTTTCCAACAACTCCCAGTTGCTCGGCAGTGACCACTGTCTCCTGACACCCAACTAATCCAAGTCATACCACCAGCAGCTGAGCAGGCGGTTCCTTAGGTTGGAGAGAACCGCAGGGATAAGGCTGAGATGGGTGGGGTGTACCTTTAAGAAGTGAAAAATAACCGCTAGGGTTCTTATTTCTTAAGAAGTGGACACGTAAACGATCCCTGTGTGTTCTAGATAAAAATCACGGAGGACGACCTATGGATCAGAACGTACGCCCGGCTCTATCAGAAGCTGTGCTCTTCCAGTGGAGACGTGCCCATTGGCATCTACAGGACCGAGTCGCAGAAACTGACTACATCTGAGGTTTGGAACAACACAGTATTCGGTGTTTGCCTTTAACCTGCTGGGAGGCAGCCATTCCCAGTCCCGGCCACTGATTTCTGACAAATGTCGGAGCAGATGGAGGGAGTTTTCATATGCAAAATTTCCTCAACTGTTTGTTTAGTAAACTATGCCAGCGTTTCTCAAAACACTGTTGGCTGAGGGCCTATTGTAGAGTTTGTGAATTGGAGGCTCCGAGGGCCTTGTGTATGTAGATCTAGGATTTTTCATTTCCAGGAGATCGCTGTGGAGCAAATTAATTGTGGGTGAACTTCTGATGTGTGAGTGAAGTTCCCCAGCTTTCTACGAGGTTCCTTCAGCCCACTGTTAGCCTCTGGAAGGAGGCAAAGCCAAGCCAAGTTGGTGAGCAGCGGAACAAACGTTTTTCAAAGTTTTGGTTGAAGGCTACCCTGAAGCCAAGGAAAAACTAGTCGCAGTGCCAGCCCTTCCCGGAGGGACGTTCAGTAATTTTGAGAGCAAACTAGAGAGAGACCAGTGATGCAGGAAGATTTTCTGATGTTGCGTGTAGACTCACACCTACCCACACTTTGATTTGGGCACATTATGTGGTTCTAAACAGTTTATAGTTAGCAAATCATCACATTTCAAAGTATACTCTTTAATAAGGTAAAAGTTTTGAATGAATGCACTACCCTCTCGATATCTGTAAAATGGTTTAATATAAATGATGGTCTACATTCTTAACCTATTTTTCTTCTTCAGATACCTTGAAAGTACTTGACAATTAAGTTAACCATGCCTTTCTTCTTTGGTCTTATACAAAATCACCTCAGCTACAAGGCTCCACTCAGTTATACGCATTCTAATAGTCCATGCAATTGTTAAACCCGTTTGTGATAAAATCAATGAATCCTTGTACAGACAGGAACTTTCTAGGAAGCGTAAAAGTAAGGGAGCTTTTTGTTTTCTTGTTAAAATCTAGAGTTTGACCTGAAATGAGTGTATGGAAGCCACTAGAAATAGTTCTGTTTCCCTGGGGTGCTTTGGGGGTTTCCCTGTAGCTGCACATCCTGTTCACACTTCCTTATGGCCACCTGCTGCTCAACCTGAGTACGTCCCTCATTGGCCATGGTCCCTGTGGTTCACGCCCCCCAAAAGCAAGACCCGATCAGAGAAAACCAGGAATGAGTGACAGCAGACACACAGCAGGCTGCTAAATATGAGAGCATATGTGGTCAGACATGCCTAAAATTTTAAGCATATTGGACCTCCAAAATTATCTGGTTAAAGTTGATGACAAGGGTCTTTTACACCTAAGCAATTAGCCATTCCGTATTTGAACCTGGTGAAGTACGGAGAAGATTTCTGTACTGCCGAGCATTGTCACGTTCAGACCTTATATAAGGGCTTTGTGAATTTGAACGGAGTGAATTCTGCCTTTGGTCAAGTTCATATTCATGTCGGTTGTTTTGTTTTATTAAGGGACTTTGTCTTATGTTGTTTAGGATATAGATAAGGAAAGGATAATTGAGCTTTTGGGTTGCTATTGAGGAGCATTTAACTTTACATGTCGCCAATTCTTTCCATTGCAAATAAAGATCACCCCAGGAAAATGTTTATAAATATCTATGTAAAGACACTCGTTGTTGGCAAGATAAAAGGAAACTGGGTTAAATTCCTGTATTAAACTCATCTTTTGGCATATACTTTTAATTTAAATTTTATGTTCTGCCAATTATAAAAATGAGAACATTTAAATAATTAAAGATAAAAGTAAGACCACCAAGTATTCAGAGAACTGTATCAGGGCAGAGAAATTAATGTTGCCCTACATCCAAAATGAAATGGCTGCCACAGGTGAGCTGGAATTCTGCTTTTATTTCAGTGGTAAATAAAGCGAAAATAGAACCATTGCATTAAATAACGATTGTAGTCTAATGACATACAAGGATACAAGTTCATCTTAAGAAAGAGTTATTTTCTGGGTCACTATGGAAACAATGAGTATATTATGTGTTTCCTCATTTACCAGATTTATAAACCATGAGGTGCAGGTTCCACCTTCAAGTGGGGTTTTCTAGGTTGCAAAAGAATCATTAGAATAAACATTCCTTCAGTCAAACTTCTATGTAAATAAAAAGAAGGGCAGTAATTGAATATTAATTCAGAAAGACATTGGATTTTTTTAATGGAAACTGGACACATGTATGAGGACAAGGGAGTCCCCAGGTTGGTAGTGAGGGGACACAGGGAATAAAGAGCAACCTGGAGCAGATCAAAGGCTTCAGAGACATTTGTCCAGGAAGATGACATCTGTCATCTCCATGTTCGGACAAAGATGAGGCCATTGCCAAAGAGTCAGGGTGAACTATTGATAAATACATACCTAAATAATCAATTGGTAAAACAGTTACAACTCAAGGAATACAATCCTACCACCAACCACAAAAATTGTGCAGGAATGAATGGCCCCATGCTTCCTGTGTAGTTCGTCTGTAAACTGTACTCAGTGATGGCAGGCTCTGAATTCTGATCGAACCAAAAATGCACTTGAACAATTGTGAAATAAGGAGGGATGCAAAAGGTAGCGGGACAGGTGGAAAAGACTGTTAATTCCTCTTCTTGCAGAATAAGCAGAGAAAATAAATAATAACTACCAACATATTATATAGCGTTAGAGTGATAAAAACAACTATCCAACTAAAAAGGTAAACATAAATGCATCCTATGAGAGGAAAATAAGAGATTATCAGGGGAATTTCTAGAAAAATAGCATTCTGACTACTTAAACAATATTCATAACTAATAAAACAACAACTAAGATTCACAGCCATCAAAAGTTATATTAGACCCAATCATTGGTTGTTTCCGCAGTTCACACATCCAAGTGGTAAGTTCTATGTTAGTCTGTGAAGAATGGTCTATCAGATGCTGATATCCATCATATATGATGGATGTAAAGATGGTAAGCCTTTCTTCCTTGCTATTTCAGAGTTAAAAGAATACATTTCGGAGGCAGATGCAGGTTTTCATGTATGTCATTTCTAGTTTGTCTCCCGTATCTTCCAATATTCTATGTGGAAAAAGATTTTTTTGTAAACTACATCACGGCTTTGTCTGTAGGAGGAGAAAGCACACGGAATGGTGTAGCAGGCATCTTTGAGAAGACAATGATGATAAAGGGTATTCATCATTAAAATGATCCCATGTATAGAAGCCCTGGAACGCGATCTCCGATTTTTCTGGTGGGCTACGTGTGGGTGGCAGGAGGACCAAGAGTGAAGAGGGGGTGCAACAGTGACAGGAAAATCAGGCCAGGAAACGGGGGACAGCTCCGCTGCCCCTTTTCTCCATGCCAGGGGAACTACCAACCTCGATGGGTCTACTTTTTATAAACATCATTCTCTTCTGGTTCTTCCATCCAACACAGTGGGGAGAAGGACTTGTTTTCCTCTTGGTGACAGAAAAGAACAGTATCTCTGTCCACAACCCTTTACCCACAATTCTGAAATCCAAAAAGCTCACCAAACTCATTTGGTGGCCGAACCTCACCTGAATTGTCCTGAGATTATGATGTTCCAGTGAATATTCATACTTTTTTCATTGAAGAAATAATCATTTTAATTATAAAATGCTACCCAAAACCCACTAAGGGTATAACTGACCATAAAGTATATAACATAGTATTATCTTCCCAAAATCTGAAAAATTATGAATTAGTTAATGTACTTGTTTCTATTGGGGTTTTTTTTAGAGGGTGTGTCTGAGAAAATATAAAACGGTATTTTCCCTCAGTTTTCCAGTGTACTGAAAATTGCATTTGCTTAAAGTGTAAATACAACCTGTGAAAATATACTATAAATTAGAAAGAGATTATTCTAAAGTATATTAAAATGCCGACCTTTGCACAATGCACACAACAAATTTGTGGCCTACTTTAGTCTGATTATTGGTCACCTTCAGGGGCAATAAATCCTGTAACTTTAGAAGGTGTTTATAATGGAGTGATCATTGACGGCCCCGCCTACCAGTTATTATGCCTTTACTAGTAAACTGGAACGTAGAATTTTATTACATTTTATTAATATATTGATAACAGTTTACCTTTTATAAAATCAAATTATTAAGGATATTTTAATAAGGATTAAAATGGAATGACTTTGAAACGCTTACTGCCAATTTTCCGCTATCATTCACTCCAGTGACATTTATTCTATTGGGCTATGCTTTATGGAGCATATAGCTTTAAGGAGCCTATAATCAAATATCTACTATGCATTTTTAATATTTGTAACAATAGTTAGAATGCTAGACAATGAGTTATACTTCAGTTATGTTTTCTCTCCCAACACATGACTGAAAACTTCACTGCTACCCAATGAAATGTTTTAAAACTGAAGAATAAGTAGCATAATTTTTATAACCCCAAATAATTAGGGTTATATGATAACTGATCAGATAAATTATTATTGCCAGTGTGAAAACTCGGAGTAGTGTTTGTGAGCTTAGTTAAATTTATACAGGAGGGAAAGACAATCTTCTTGTAAGATCTAAATCTAAATTTTTTAACTTTATGAAACCATCTTAAGATCTACATTTTAAAATAGTATAGATATTAATACCATAATGATTACTGAATATCAATAGTTATACCAAATATTTCCTTGTGAACATAGTAGTTTCGTAAACTCTTATCAATTGTTTTATTTTATTCTGTTAGGACCAGTTGTTCTTTCTATCAAATCTTAGAAAGACAATTTTTAGCAGGAAAAAAAAAAAAGAAACCCATAAATCAATGCCAAAAAAAAATCTGACAAGAACAACTTTCTGGTAAAGTTAAATTTTCTTGATTTTATGATTTCATTCAAACGCCCTACGATCAATAATCAAGCACACAGATCACAATGGCATGTGGGAATTTGTCAGATTTTGTCCTCGTGGCTGACCATTTCGTGAGCATGTCGCTGTCTGAAACTATGTTTTGCTGCGTCTCTTTTTCCCCTCTCTCTGGGTCAGTCTCGAGAAATAGCCTCACACGTAAGTATTTTGTTTTCTTCCCTTTGATCAAATAGTCGGATCCGTGAATTCGGAGCTGTTAGAGGAGAAGAATGTTAAAGACTGAATTCAATATTTCCCATTACAAAATAAGGCATTAATTAAGCCAGAATATTATAAATGCTCTATTTTCCAGCGAGTGTACTTGTATTTCCCTAATAGAATTACAGACCGATTTCACCTGTTTGCCTTCAGATGACGCGGGCGCACTAATTCAGTTGCCTGTGACCCTGCCTGGTGTCCTTACCAGCTGATGTTCGGAAGTGTGGTGTTTACCCTCAGCGCCTTCAGAAAGCTGACACGAAAATGTCATGCCTGCCGTTGGATTTCTTTACCTCTCAGTTAATTTGATTTTTCCCAATTCCTTCCCCTTCATAGCACAGGCAGATTAACGACCATCTTTCCTGACTTTACGACCATGATGGAAACTCTGTAATGGATTTTTGATGCCTAACAGGTATCAAGTCAAATTGTTTGTTGCTGAGTTGTAAGGTAGGGAACCGCCCTCTGCCACCCGTGGTTTGGTGTTTGATGCTTCCAGTCACCTGCAGGAAAACCACGGCCCAGAAACATGAAAGGAAAAGTCCAGAAATAGATAACACGTAAGTTTTAAATCGTGCGCCCTTCTCCGTAGCGTGGTGCGGTCTCATGCTGCCCCACACTGGCCGGCCCGGGACGTCCACCCCCCCTTCATCTGGTGGGTCCGTTCTACAGAGTGCGGTCAGATAGTTCGAGGGAGACAGACCACGGTCCCATCACTCTAACTACAGCATATTGTTAAAGCGGTTCTATTTTACTATTAGTTATTGTTAATCTCTTACTGCGTGCGATTTATAGATTAAACTTAATCGCAGGTAACTAGTCATAGGAAAAAAGAAACCACTGTATGTAAGGTTCAATCCTTTCTGGGGCTTCAGGCATCCGCCAGGCCTCTGGGATCATACTCCCCGTGGATAAGGAGGGATTAGTCTGCGTCCCAGCCAGTTTTTATTGATACTCTTTCTGGCCTCGTTTCTGGTACAAGCCACCATTTATTCAGTCCTTTTGCCTGACCCAGTGAGGACTGGACTTGGAACCTGGTGGTCTGAGTTTCCACGGCGGCTTCTCCTTTTATTAGCTGTGTGAACTTGGGCTTTTCTCAACACATAGTGCCATGAAGATTAAGCAGGGAGCATATTGCTCTCAGTTCACGAGTTAGGAAAAGGAGGAATGGGCTAAGTGAATTTTTAGAGGAAGTGGCAAGTCATTATGTGCCAGGCGGAGAGAGTAACGTAGATCTTAGTTCATCGTTATTCACCAGGCATCAGTTGAGAGGCGATGGCACTGCTTCAGAAAACTTTTAAATTCAGTATGCTTAAATTCATCAATAAAATATAAGGAGCGTTCCTGGGATTTGGGCAAATGCCTTGTAATCTCAGTCAAACATAGATACGCTTACCAACCTCAAGTGCCTTCTAATCCCCCTCCCCCCCCACACACACACTTGGGAGTGTGAGCTCATTTGTAATTTTCTTTCACTTTCTCTCCTAAAAACATTCTACTTAATGTATAATTCTTATACATGATATTTCCTAGCTCTGTTGATTCTTACCTTATTCCGACCCTGGGAAAGTATTTCTTATTTGCATGAGTGACTGTCTTTAACTTACTGAGGGTCTTGCAAGCGCACTGGTTAGCAAGAAGCCATTTAAGTGAAAGCAACCCGTGTGATTTCACTCAACCCCCTAGTCGTGGCTTTCTGTCCCCTCCCCTTCCTAAGCTGCGTGGAGGTCCTGCTTCCCTGCGCTCAGCCGCGGGGAGTAATTGAGCCTTCGTAGCAGGCTGGAGGCTGCCTACTTGGGACCAGAGAGGAAATTGTAAGGTTGATCTAGGTCATCTTCACAAGGGAGGGGAGTTCTCCGAGCGACGGTCAACTTGGATGGATAGCACTGTTTTGTGCAAAGTCTTTACGTAAGAATATGAACATTCGTATCTACCCAGCTGTATATCATTGTATCTGACATCTGTCTTGGAAATTTCCTTCCTCGTGGCTTACGTGTTCCTAAGTGGCATATGCTTTAGGGCGGTGGTACCTGCATGTGAAAGAGAAGGCTGTGTGTGGGTGGAGGGTGCGTGTGGAAGGCTGGGGCGTGGCGGAATTGCAGCTGTGCCCCTCTGTGTGGTGTCTGCACGTGTCCAGGCCTTGTCCTCGGGACGGTGTGATGCTGGAGGCGATGGGACCGCAGGTGCCCATACCCGCCCTGAGCGGCGTAGGGTGTGTACATACACGCACACATGCGCACACACACACACACACACACGAGTATGAAATCTCTGCTTCTAGGTGATGTACTCCTGGAGTTCTGGAGAGTGGTTAGTAAAAGTTGTGCTGTGAAGGTACCAGAACTGGCCTGGAGACTGTGACTTGGCCGGTGCCAACCGTGTGAATACTTTCCTCACGGGTTTAACCTGGCTGCTCGTTCGCCGGTCTTCTGTTGAATCATTTTTTATTTGTTTGTGAGTCACTTTGGGAGTTTGCAGCTATTCAGGCGCGCACAACAATATTCCTCACACACACACACACAATACTTATGCATAATACATATTCTGAAACTCTAAACATACGTACCCCCGAAGGGTACTGTATGTACAAAGAAAACGTGTTCTGATAGGTCATTATTTGTGCCCCCAAAACACATTATTTAGTTAAGAAAAAACACTGTTTAGCTTCTTATAAACCAGAAGCTAACGATGCTGAGCTCAGCCTGACCTTGCTGCCCTGACCGCTCGGCTGCAGGCCCGCTTGGTGTCAGTAACAAGTCAGAAGGTCTTCTGTCATCGGCCGGGTGGCACGGCTTCTGCCCCTTGTGATGACTCCAAAACTGTTCTGAAGGGGGCGATGAATCCTGGTTACCGGCAGTCACTTTCAAGCTACTGGGTGAATCGAATTATTTTCAAATGCCACTTTGTTCCCCAGGTTGCTCAATAACCTAAGACATGAATGGAAATCTGAGCGAACGCTGAATGAACTCCTGTGTGAGCACCTGTGTGTGTGGTGTAGAAAAGAACCTTTCATGTGTTTTGTGAGCTCGACCCTTTCCGCGTTTCTGAAAACAATGCAAGTAAATAAAGCTGGTGGAGGCGTAAGAAACACTACCTCCTTTATAAAGTTTTCAATTCTTTTTGTTGTGAAGAAATCGTTTGAGCCTTTTTTCAACCATATCGAAAGTGGTAAATATTTGGAAAAATCCTATAACCTTTACAAGTGATGTTTTAAATCTACATGAAAATTGTAGCCATAGGTAATTTTCGTTTCCTTATTCAACCGCATCAATGTGTTCCCAGAGCATTTCCTATAAGATATGTCTCAGTCCGTTAGGCTGCTGGAATGAGATACCTCAGGCTGGGTGGCTTGCAAACAGAAATTATTGCTCAGAGTTCTGGAGGTTAGCCATCTGACCTCAGGGTGACGCACCGGCAGGTAGGGACCCCCTTTTGGTCACAGGCTTCTTGGAGCCTGACATGACCAAAGGGATTAGGGAGCTCTCTGGGGCCTGCCTCTCTTATAAGGGCATGGGCCCTTTATGGGGCATCACCCCCCAACCTAACCAGCTCCCAAAGACCCTACCTCCTAACACATCATCTTTGGGGGGTTAGTACTTACTTCAACATATGAATCTTGAAGGGGCTGAGGTCAGATCACAGCAAAGTGCAAATATCTTCTTTCATTCTCACGAACATTAGCATGAAATCTTGATTTTTAAGTCAATAATGACATTAGGCTTTTGATCATAACAGTGCAAAAAAGAGGTCGAACCAGAGTCCTCTCATTAGCCATAGGAAGAGCAAAGAAGAATTCATGGAAGTAGCACAAAACAGGAAGTCTCCACTTCCACTTAAATCCACGTTCTCTTCAGACTCACCGAGCTTCCACCAAGGAGCATGCACCTCCAAGGGTTGGTTCACAGGGTCTTGATTTCTGGTGAGATGGAGTCACCGATAGAGAAAACTGCACCAAAAATATGTCCTTCTCCGTCTGAGTCATACCCACTTTTTACCTTTTTAACTCCTCATTATTTCTTTTCTCCCTTTTAAGTTGTTTCGTTTTTTTAACGCACAAGATAATGAGAGCCATGCTATTAGCTACTAGGGACTGAGCATTTGCAGACATGGGCACTATTGTGTGCACGTGACACGGATGATGTCTTAGATCTCAGCAAAACACTGCAGGCAAAAATATATATATATTAGAATTACCCTGATCTCAGACAAGGTCATGGTGACACGCTTAGCGATTTCAACGCCATGACCAGGAATGCCGAGCAAACAGAGGTCTGCCTCACTGACGCCAGACCCTTGCCGGGGCAATGTTCTCACGTGGCCTCCACGTGCTGGAAAAGTCCTACAATAAAGGCACTTTCGTGGGTCCCCACACGACACCATTTCCCCCAGAAGATGATGGCGTGTTCCGAATGCAACAGAGCTACAACCAGATGATGACAGGACAGCAGAAAAGTGTGTATTTCTAAGTGGACCTTATGAAAACACAAGCACACACGTGCACCAACGCAGAGTACCAGGAACACAATGCTTACTACCCATGTAACCGATGTTGTAGGTAATCCTTCTGCTGAGTTACATGACTGCTGTTATTATGTGAGGAAGTTGACAGTGGGCACATGTTTTCTTTATACGTTACTGTGCTCTATGAATTTCTATGAGGTACAAGATGCGCATTATTCTCATTGTACATAGAGGTTAACCACTTTTGGTGAGGGGGCAGAGCTGGGGAGTATAGACGACATCATTCAGATTTGTGAATTTTAGTACATCAAAACGCCCTGTGCATTTCATGATGTCATATCGGAAGGACCAGAGAAAGGGGTGCGGAGTTCACACATGTGAAGCACAGTCTGTGTGTTGTTGGTTTAGATGCCTTACAATGAACCCCCAAGCCCAATCGGACACATTTTTTTTCTGTCGTTACAGTGAAATATACAAAGGGACGTCATTTATTTTATTGAATTATTGACAAAAACAGCCCGGCAATTTCTATGGGTTCTATGTATAAATCATCATATGCCCTACCTTGGGGCATTCAAAGCAATGATACACAGGGTGCTCGAGATTGTTCAGCTACTATATACCCTGGGTTCAGTGTATGTGTTTGTTTACATAATATGAACTGGGTTCACATTATGGATGTACACTTGACATGACTGGGGGAAAGCGCTCACGAAGACAGATAGCCTTTCATTCCCAACTTGGAGGAGAAGCAAATCTCCCCTGAAAATATTAGTTTATGGTTTCATGACTTGAATTTTAAGTGACATTCTGCAAGCGTAGTATGTTTAGTATCTGGTATGGCAAGATTACTATTTCCATGTCTTCATAGGCCATCAAGCTGTTACAGAGATTTATGACGAGAAAGATCACATCAAATAAATTTAAGACTGCGATGAAGAAAACTCTGCACGCCACGTGTCTAGCTATGAATGAATTAATATGTTTTCATATTTGCTGCAAAGGGCAGATACACTAAAACCACTGAACAGAGACTGACATTCCATACTGACGGCAGGTCTGCTCAAGGGTTTGTGCGTTTCACGTCCACAGCAGAGGGTTGTCAGTGTATCATCCAGTAGGTGAGACGGGAAGCTAAGATTTACACTGGTATCCACTGTTGCAAAGCCATGGTATTAAAAGTTTCAGTACTGCCGACTTAAATTCTGATAACTAAAATAAGGTTGCTAAAAATGTTAATGAAATGTTCCCTTATTGTGAAGATATGAAGGTTAAAGAACTTATTTTTGATATCACTCGGAAACAGTGCTGTTTTGAAACAGAAAGGTAGACAAATATATGTGAATATATATATATATATATATTTATCGAATGGGAGTGTGAGATGATTTCATAGGTATTGCATGTAAGACACTGACTGAGCCTCCACAATTTATATTCACTTTTTAAAGGATTTTATTGGATCTCCTCCTGGCTTGACTTAAATTGGTAGTTTGAATTCTCTTACTCTGACAGCCAGCAACACATGCATGTGATAGCAGAAGCTAACACTTCCGTGCCTGGAAGGGAACAGCAGATTCCGAGTCGGGAAGCTGTTCATTTGCATGTGCGTGCTTTTAGAAAGGAAGACTTTCTGCTTTGATGGGGTTGCATTTCATATGACTTCCTGGCATGGAAAGCAACCACCCTAAAACAGGAAGTGTTTGGTTCTTAAGGGCCTACAGTCAAAGAAGAGCTTCTTACTTCAAAATCAGATTTAGGAGTGAAAGAATCAAAGTTGACTTTCTGAGTTTGTTCATTGCCTTTTCCCTTCTATGGAGAAGAGCCTGATTTAAGTTTTATTTGTGATTCTAGAAGACATCTGTGAAATATTAATATTTAGACCTTATTTTCACTTGGAATACTCTGAACGGTTCCTGAAATGTGTTTTAATATTTTCATCAGAAAACATTTGATGTGATGAATCATTAATGCATGAATTAAAAAGTGCTTTTTGTTTTCTTCTGGGTCATATGAGGGAATAAAAAACCTCACATTTTAAAAACTATAGTGCAATGCCATTTTTAGAAAGAGCAATAACTTAAAAAAATTAAATGTTATTAATTCCAAAAATAGAAGTGTTACAGTATTTCTTTAAATTTCATGTGAGATACATGCAGTGGGTTTAGAAAAGTTCGTTCTGTGGATGTGATTTGAACAAAATTATAAAATAACTAGTTTTCTTTTTGTTTGTGGTTTCAAACAACTCTATGCTAATAGTAATTTGAGAAAATAAATCTAACACTTAAAAATTAACACTGTCCATAAAAACTCCTATTGGAGGATGCAAAGATATTTTATCTCATTTATACCTAATTCCAAGAGAACATGTTTCTCACAGCATTTTTAGTGATCGGAAAATCATACCCGTGATTGTGAGTTTGCTCTTTCTGTGCCAGCTTTTCCACCAAGATATTAACCGAAATATTAACAGAGCCCAGGCTGAAATGAGCCCTAACCTCTCTAACCAGCCCTGTGCATTTCCTTTCAAGTCTCAAATCTCCATCAGTGTGGAGGAATGGGAAGACACCAAAGACTACAAGGAGCCAGGCCTGCCCCGAGGCAACCACCGCAACTCCACCTGCAGCGACCAGGCGGACCACCCCCTGCTGAGGAGAAAGAGCATGCAGTGGGCCCGAAGACTGAGCCGAAAAGGTCCAAAACACTCTGGTAAAACAGCTGAGAAAATAACCCAGCAGCGACTGAACCTCTACAGGAGGTCAGAGAGACAAGAGCTTGCTGAACTTGTGAAAAGTAGAATGAGACACTTGGGTCTTTCTACAGTGGGCTATGGTATGCGTTCTCCAAGTCTTGTACGATGTGGGCTTGTGGTGTCGGGCCCCTGGTCATTGCAGGGCTCGCTCTCATTTAGCAGGTGGAGGATCGCGCTTCCGGTCCACGGGTCGGCTGGAAGGGACTAGGAGCGTGTGCTGAATCTCTTCCAGAACATTATGAGGATGAGGATAGCATTAAAGTGCTGAAAGTTTTCAGCATGTGCTCAGTTCTCCAGGCCCTGTGGCGGATACCTTACAAAAATTATCTTCACTTCAATTTTCACACAAACTCCCCCATTTTACACATAGGGAAACCGAATCAAGTGACTGATTACTTAGCTTGTTAATGGCATGGCAGAAGTTCATGTCCAGTCTTTCTGCCTCCAGTGTCTGTCTTATCTACACGCCCCCCCAACACACACACACACACGCATGCACACACATACTATTCTAGGGCCTGGAATGAAATAAAATTGAGGCTCTGCCAAGTAATGGAATGTACCAGCCACAGATAAACCAAATGTTCCTACAAAGTTTGTTTAGGTTCCTGCTATCCAGAAGCAAAGTCTTCAAAGGCTTTCATTTAAGCCCAAATAGGGCTTGATCTGACTCGATAATTGTTAGCCCCCTATGTTGGTCTGTGATTGCAAAATAGACCACTTGGCACAGCTTAAATAACGCAAGGATCATTTTAAAATATGTCACTTATTACTGTATACATTTTATTAAAAAAGAAATTCAGTCAGCTCAGAAGAAACTCAAATGATGAGGTTTTTGTTTTGTTATGTATGTGCCACAGGTAAGCCGGAAGGTATGACAAAGTCAGCGTCAGGCGGGCTAAGGATAAAAGAAAATGTGCTCCATATTTCCCCGTCTCATCTTTTTTATGACAGTCTCAACCGGAAACACTGTGCATAGGGAAAGATTTTAATAACTGAGTGAGCGTTTAGAAGTTAGCCGTGTTTCTTTGAAGCAGAAGAAAAGGAAACACATTTATTGACTTCCTACTCTTTGCCAGGGACTATGTTAGGTGCTTTTTGTACATTTGCTCATTACTCCTTACAGCCCTGATGCAGCAAATGCCCCATTTTAACCCTTCAAGAATTTGAAGCTCAGAGGTTGAAGACCGTGACCAAGGACATACGGTTGAAATGTCTCAGAGTCAGGGTTCCATAATTCATAATTATATTGCACTTACTTAAATGTCGTACCGGCTCATACGTGCCCCATCATTTTGATACGATCAAACAAGGTCTCACATTAAAAAAACAAATTAAAGGAAAACAATCATTTTTATTTAAAAATAACAATTGCTCTTGGCCAATTTATCAAGTATGATAGCATTTCTCATAGAACTATTGTCCTATATTTATGTATACTTTTGTTAGTTATTATCTATCCTGCTACTTTTTGTTCTTTTGAAAAGTTCTGCTCAGTGATTGCTCATCCAGGTCTGGCTGCGTGTCATGAACCTTAGAGCCCCAGCCAGCCGGTCCTGTCAGCTGTGAGCGGGTCACAGCTGGGCTCCAGGAGACAAAAAATGCCTGAGCTCGTGAACTGGCTTTGGTGTAACTGTCGGGGAACGAGTTACGTTCTTGCTCATCAGACTTCCATCCGGTGCCTTGCATTTAGTTATTCTCCATAGGTCTTTTACTATAAATAGTTCATTTAATTCTTACACTAACTACTCTTACAGGAGGAAAGGAGGGAAGGAAGGAAGGAAAGAAGGAAGGATACAGTCCACCCTTTTCCTCTCTGTCTTCTGGCTTTTTCTGCTCATTCCATCAACCTATCCATCCACAGATCCATCACTTCATTCTAAAGCCATGCACTGCACATGTCTAATCTCATACAGACTACAAAACACGGGATTCGGAACCAAACACATCAAGGGCTCCAGGCTCTCCGTGTATTTCTAATTCACAATAATTCATCTGTCGTTCACAAGGTATTACTGGGCTGCCCTCTGGCTGTCGGGTGCTGTTCTAAGCGTGGGAACAGAACAATGACCTATTCAGACAAGATCTCTGCGTTTCTGGGACCTGTATTGTAGTGCCGGCCAGGACAATTATTGAACTATTTCAGCTCTCCAAGCCCTTTGATCATTGGACAAACGGAAATGATAACACCTACCTCATAGGTTCGTTGTTGAGTGATAGTGAGGGACACTGTGCTTAGCCCGGGACTGGCATCTGGTTAGTTCCACAGATCCACCATGTATCTGCTTAAGTACTGTAAGTACATCTGTGTTTATACATCCAAGGGGCTTTTTTTTTGCCCACTTCGAAAACAAAAACACATTTTTCTCCCTTGGGGGCAATATTGTCTCTACCGAGGATGCGTGCTTTAAAACGAGTGTCATTTTGTACGTTTGCCTTCCCTTTTTGAGGGAAAGGGAATGTCTTACTCATCCATTCATCTTTGCAGCCCCAACAAATTACACATTCCCTGACCCACTCACTGCCCGCCCAGTCACTGCACGTTGAAAGCGAGAACAAATGGCGTGCTTACAGGTGAGAAGACTGGGTCTCGGATGTAAGTGGTTTCCTTGGGACACCGAGCTGAGAGCGCATCCCCATCAGTACTTTAACTGATGACGTGGACTCAGCATCTTTTTGCCTTTTCACTAGGTCACGCGTACTTTCTGCTTTCCTGACCGGAGCTTGTAGTGCTTCCCAGGTGAAAAATGTTTTAAATACTTTATATACGATCCATGGTGGCTGATTTAATCACGAGTCACAATCTGACTTTTTCTGGGTAGCTCTGGCCTGTTCCAGGGGAAGGAACAGATTATTTCTGACTTGTTGGACTGGTGATGTGAGGGAGAGGGAAGGGGAAGAGGCAGAAAAAAGGCTCAGAGGGATCTAGGTTGAACAGCTAGGCGGTGGTGGTACTTACTGAGCTTAGAAGAAGGCAGATCTGTTGGGGTTAAGACCATACATTAATTTGAGTGCCTGGAAGAATTCTAAGGCTGGTGGTATGTGAGAAGCTGGCTTGTTGCTGTCTGGTGCTTAAGAAAAAGAAAGAAGATGTTTATATAGACCTGAGAGTCATCAGCACATAGATTTTAATTAAATCCATAGGAGTAAGTAAAACAACCCCAGATGAAAGACTATGAGAGAGAAAAGAACTATGAGAAAGGACTATGAGCGAATATGCTCCTATATCTAGAATGTTAAGGAAAGAAGCATTTTCTTTTAAAAAGCGAGAGACTGAAGTGTCTAGAACTAAATTATCCCCCAAATGTGCCACGATACAATCGTATGCCGCCAGCTGGTTGCATGTTTTGTCATGGTATTGAACCTTTACATCCTCACAAGCCCAGGTGGGCTCCGAGGTGGTCCCTCGGAGGGCCCCTGGGATGGTTACTTCCGGCCATAAGCAGTTCTGTCTGTTACCCCAATGTGAGGCGATGGACGTCATTTCCTACGTGTCCTATGGTGTGAAAATAATGCTGGGAAGCGTGGGGCCATAGAGCTAGGGAACAGAGACTTAATGTGCCAAAGAGCTTTGGCAGCCAGGTGACCGTGAGGGCGGTGCCAGGTAAACGTGCACACGCCAGGCTCAAGCAGCCTGAGGGACGGTGTGAAGATAAGGGTTTGGACGGACTACAGGGGCCTCTAAGGCATGGCACATGCCATCTTTCATCTTATTGCTGCTGCATCTGTTGCTGCCATTGCCCAAGCCACGCCGTGATCCAGAACGGATGTGGGAGCCCCGGTTACCTTGTTCACATTCCGAAGAGCAGGAGGAGGGCGATGCCAGAGAAGAAGGGCTGTGTCTCCCATGGAGGTGCCGCCAGGCAGCAGGACACGGCATTGCCACATGTCCCGTTGGTAAGGGGGTGTGTTCTGTTTTGGGTGGCCCAGATCCCACATGGAAGAAGACAAGAAGAACGGCTGTCTCGGGACGGCTATCCATCTCTTCCCGGGCAGATATTTTTGCAAAAAGTTTCCTTGTGAAGGAGAGGTGAGGCATATGAGCACGGCTGGATGGGAAAGGGGAGGAGGGACAGAGACTGGTCTGGGACTATGAGCAGGTTTATTGAGACTGAGCCGTTAGAGATGCTGGCAGCGCGGGCGAGGGGTCACCGCGGAGCCCTTGGCTGAGGTGTTTGCACAGCAGGGAAAGAGGCCTGAGTTTAAGTGCAGTGAGCTTGCAGGTGTTTTGACAGGAAGCTGACTAACGTTTCACCTGCCAGTAAGAGAAAACCTCTGGAGAAGGCGGCCCGGAGCGGCGAGTGAGCACCTGGGGAGGAGTTCAGACGGTTTCCAGTTCAGAGGGAAAGCCGTTCCTTCGGTGCAAGAGTCCTCGTTCTCCTTTCATTTTTTAAAACTCTAATGCAGACGATTTCAAACACAAGCGAACGTGGGAAGAACGGTATAACGAACCCAGGCAGACTGGTTATCAGCACTTATCAGCTCTTGGCCTGTCTCGTTTCATGTGAATCCCACCCATTTCCCTCTCTTCTCATATTGTTTTGTTGTTGTTGTTGTTAAATTCCAGACATCATATATTTTAGTATATACCTCTATAATTTACAGACTAGTTATAAACATAGAGTCAAACTTACTCTGAAGATTTTTTCTACAAACTACACTACAATGTGAATAATTAAGGTCTTCTCTATGTAAATTCTTAAAACATCTCCTGAAATGGCTCTCACACTCATTTAATATGATTCTTTCTAACTGTCAACATATTCTTAACAATGAATCCATGGGAAGACACGCGTTTTTAATAGTAGAAATTGACAAGCGAGTCCAGCCGGCGGGACGGCTGCTTCGGCACCAGCCCACTTTGGCACGGATGCTCCTAAGTTTCATACTCTCGGTGAAAGATGAAATGCCCAGCAGGGGAAAAAAAAAAAGAAATTCTTTTACGTGAGAACCATGACTATCAGTTAGACACTGTCATTGTTTGCATGTATCGGAAAGCCTAGTTTCTTTGTAAAATAAGTATAATTTGCCTGATATAATAGATACATTAACTAAGAAGTGCTTTTTTTTTAGGCTAACATGGTTACTTAATTTGTTGTCATTCTCCTTCTTATGGGAAAAATAACTTCAATAAAAGAATGTTATTCCCACCCAGACCCATAATAGATTCGGTGGTGGTAATAGTAACACCTTCAACTTCTACCTGAAGGCTATAATAAATCATTGATCATTTACATATAAGTTTTCAACAAAAAAAAATTCCCCCAAATTCTAATCAATAAGTCAGGTACCTTTTTCTAGTACAAAGCTATTCACAAATTCATCTTACAACAAATTACCAAAAAGGGGAAAAGCCACTGTAGCTAAATATTTCTTCTGAATGTTTTTGCAACATTAGTACCTCGGAGAAACAATAGAAGTATCTGATATCACTCTAGGGACTTCATCAACGATTCGTTTTCTCAAAAGAAATCGACCCCATATTTATATTGTGTTTTTGAAATATATAATTTACCTTTCCCCTATATAAATGAGCACAATGATACTGATATGTAAATCAATATATTCCCAGTACAGATTCCTAGAAAACGGATGCTTTCATGCTATTTATGTTTCTGGAACTAGTCGCTTCTCCCAAGGAGGCAGTCAGAAACAGAAGATGTACCTGGGTTTGTTTTATGCTTATTCTCATTCTGTTCAGAGAATGGGTTTTTTAAAATAAACTTGTGTGTTTTTTAAGGATTTTATTTATTTATTTTTAGACAGAGGGGAAAGGAGGAGGAGAGGGAGAGAACATCAATGTATGGTTGCCTCTTGTGCGCCCCCAACTGGGGACATGGCCAGCAACCCAGGCATCTGCCCTGACTGGGAATCGAACCGACAACCCTTTGGTTCTCAGACCAGTGCTCAATCCACTAAGTCACACCAGCCAGGGCTGTATTTAGAATGTTGATAGAAAAAAACCTCAAAGGTTTTCTTAATAGATAAAGTAATGAAGCTTTCAGAGAGGGTAATTGCTGAGCTGATAATGATTTACATAGAACAAAAATATTTGGGCAATAAATGAACTTTCCATATCTTCCTAAATTAAAACTATAAAGTTTTGTTTCAAAGAATTGTATCATGCCCTTCCCAGAGCATTAATTTTTCAATGATATCAATATTTTACATAATTTACTACTATAGTTAACTTAATTGCACTTAAATATACATATATCTTACTTTACGACTGGAAATCCAAATGCTGTGTGCTGACGTATGCGTAAGAAAATGTGGCCAATTTGGATCAAATAAAATATTCTTGTCATTGAGAAATAAAGTTAATTGGTTGAGTGAACTTTTTACTTTTAGGATTTTATTATGAGTTGAGTATAAATAGTCAATGAATGAGCTTTCTAAATGCTTTAAAACCAGAACAAACTTTCAATTATGATGACCGCTCATGCTCTGAATTTAAACAGGGAGGAAAAATAGAAATCGATAGTGTGCAGACAGGAGACAAAAGGAAACATATGGCTTTGCTCCCCGAGGGAAGGAAAACAGATGAGTTACGCCTTTTACCGACCAGAAGTCAAGCAGGTGGGTCCCAAATAGGAAAATATAATCTGTGTCGGCAGAAAAATCCATCAACAGAAGCCAATCCGAGAATAAGGACATTAATGCAGTTATTACAGTATTATCTCTGCGTAGGATGGCAGAAGGCTACAGGAGCATGATGAAGTGAGAATCAAAACTAGGAAAGAACCAGACGGAACCTCCGACATTTCAGAATTCATAATGCGGAATGATGATTATCGTGAGATGAATGATATGTTTAACCTCACATAGGAAGTTAACAGCTGACTGAGAGATAAACCTGTAACTACACCCACCGAGCTTCTGCTCCAAAGACTGCATTACATGGTGTAGTGCCGCTCAGGAGAACTGATAAAGAGGTCCATGAGGGGGCGAGGGAATCACCAGTAGGCAACAGAGTTTCCAATTATTTGGATTATTGGGCTTTGTAGGAGAAATAAGCCCTGTGCGACTGAGAATATTTTCTCCGATAAGGTATTTCTTGTTGTGACTGAAGAAAAATAGGCCCTCACTCTGGTACAGCACCAATTTCTTTTTTTTTCTCCCACTTGCTTTTTACATCAGCATTTAAATATGCTGTGGTGTCTTGCATCCTAAAATATTCGCTCTCTCTCCTTTTCTCTCCATCTCACTGTGTCATGCTCTATACCAGTCTTTCCCTCCCTCCTGAATTTCCACCATTGCCATCACTACAAGCCACTGCCATCTCTCACCTGGGCTTCTGTATCTTCACCTACTCTTCCTGTGTCCCACTCTGAACCCCCAAAATTCACGTCCCTCAGAGCAGCCAAGGTGATACATCCAGTAGGAAATCAGCTTGCGCCCAATCTGCCAGCCTCACAACCTTCCCCTGGCTCCTCATTAGTTTTAGAATAAAATTCAGACTTCCTGTCCAGGTCTGCAAAGCCGCAGGGGATCTGGCCCCAGCTTGCTGCCCAGCATCGCCTCCGATGAACGGCCTCCTGGCTCACCCCAGTCCGCCCGCAGCGGCCTGAGTTCCACAGCTTAACTGGAAACCTCAGCCTTTGCCATTTGTCAACTATTTTCCTCTTAACCTTTCCACGCCGACACCTTCCCAGCACAACACACAATCAGCATTTACAAATCACAGATTCATTTCTGCTGCTACAATAATCACAGGGAACCTTGACGTAACTAACCCTCGGCAGGAGTCAGATGCTGATTCTACACCCTCTGTACCACCTTTCAATCACGCTGATTATTAATTGGTAATTGAATTCGCTCCATAACCTGTGGGACAGCGTCACTGTCACCCCATGTGGTAGGTGAGGAGACGGAGCAGGAGAGGTGGAAAGAACGGAAATCCTCACCCACAGCCTCAGTGTGAGCGACAAAAGCCACTGTGTCCACGCAGACTCTCTGGCTTCAGGGCCCGTGTCTTTAATGGAGCCTCTCGTCGCACCTTTGTATTTATTATTTAAAATGTTTCTCCGATTCCAAAATGCATAGTGGGCATGTGTTTTCAAAATTATTATTTCATAAAATGTACCTAAATAGAAGATTTATTTTTTTTATCAAATTGTAGACTTTTAAAAAATGTTCTGACAATACTTCTATAGGGAAATTTCAAAAACCAAAAATGGAATGCCCGTGTGTTCGGATCCGGAATCAATGAGTGACTTTGTAAGAACAGTATCAGCCCAATTCCCTTTCCTTCCTAATGAAATCCATCTACATGAAGCGCCCTGGGGCGGATATTTCCACGTGAAGCTTTTTGCTGGATAACTGCATGTGCTAATTCTAGAATTTCTTTTAAATTTTTCAGTATCGTAGTACATTTATTTCATATTTTCACAAGAAGAGCAGTTCCATTAAGTAATTATGTCGATGATAAAATATTGATTTCAATAGAATGATTTCAACCATTTCAGCTTTGCCAGGGTCACGGATCACGTACCAGGACACTTCTCATCCACTCAACAGATTTCCTTCGTAGGAAATGAGTCTTGAGCCAAATTTTCCAGAACAAATTCACTGTATCTACTAGACATGTGATTATATTTCTGGTAAAAAGCCTTCTTTAGCCCTTCAGTCCTTTAGCCCTAACGGGGGCCTTTGCCTCCACCAAGGCCCATGGTTATGACAGGGTCTTAAAGACCCAGAAAATCTACCATGGTTTTTTTTCCTCCAGAAATCAGACATCACTAAAACATACTGTAGGAAACACGAATAGAGATGAAAACAGAAGACCTGTAGCTGCTGAAACTAGATGGGTGATGTGCTTCTGATGTCTGACCACAGGGGGGCTTTTAAAACCTCGCCTCCTGATTCTTCCGCCCTAAGTCACGAAGCGAGAGAAGGACCTGTAGGACCCCCAAGCAAGCAGCTTGGGCGGGATTCGTGCCACAGCAAGGCGGATGTGGCTGAGGGAGAGGGAATGGCTTTGAACTCAGCCAGTTTTTAAAATTTCTGTTAACCTAACCCCGAGGAGCAGTCAGGGAGGGGCGAGGGGAGGAAAGAAGCCGGGAGTGATGAGGTCTCATCCTTGGTTACCCACCTCTTGATAGAAACCATTTCATCTCTGACTTGCGCTCATTAGCATGTTTGTTCCAATCCCTGAAGTCCATGGGAAACTCACCATCTTCAGAATGCCACATGAAAATGAGCAGACAAACAATGACTGATGCACTAGTTCTATCTACTGCTGTATAATGTTCTGTTATCTAGATAGTCTTTACATTTGTAACAGGCCAACCAAGTCACCCACAGATTTTGACTGCATCGCAGAACCACAAATGACCATCACATCGCGTGCATGATCGAGGAGAAGGGTTGGGCACAGATACTGAGAAGTTATGTGTTAAAGTGCTTTCCCCCTAACGCCATTGCTCAGTAACGTTCGCTGTTTATGTGAGAATTGGAGTTATACGCAGGTGAACGAGAGGAAGGTTTTCTAGCATTTCTGAGTATCATGTCTGAGTCTCCAGAAGGCAGTTAATTTCTGTTCCTTTGAACAGCAGTTGTGGGAATTCACGCAGGAGGAGGATTTCTCAAAGAGCATCCATAATTTGCTTTTCATAGGGACAGGTGACCCTGGCTGTCTTGGTCAGGGCAACACCCTTCCGGTTGGAGTTGTGCCTTATTGGGGGCACGCTCACTTCATACACTCAATTGGAATTCCCTCTCCACAGTTCCCCATCTACCCCTGGGCAAGAGGGGCAGGGTTAGCAAAGTAAAATAGAGGATTCCAGTTAAATGCGGATTTTGGATAAACCACAACTAATTGTTGACTACAGATATGTCGCATGCAATATTTCAGGCATATTTATGCTAAAAACATTATTAGCTCTTTCCTCTTGAATACAGATTTGCCTGGCCACCCTATTCCTACGGCAGAACACAATTCTTTGTATCCACCCCGGAGATATAGCTCTTCATTGACTGTTGACTTGATGGCCTGGTGATTATAATGCTTTTGCTGGCATACTTGTGGTGGGGTTAGTTCTACAGCAGTTATCCGCCCTATCAGATAAGGACTTACAGTACAGATTTTAAAAATAGGGCACATCTACGCATCAATTTGAAATATAATGGAAAATATTGTTTTTCGTACTGTCTTCCACGTGACCGGTTTTCAGCTAGATGCACACAGTAGTAGACATTATTTGGTAAAAATAACAGGTACTTCCCAGTGCAGGGAGTTACCAAGGCCAGCTGCATTGAGCTATGAAAGGTCTTTGCTATTACAGTATGCAGCTATGTGAGTATGGGTCTGTCTGTATGGGTGTGAAACACATGTTTAGATTTCTGGATCCAATTGCAGAATGGAGCCCCTCCTTCAGGAGCCAAGCTTGCCCACCACTGAAGGGGCTAGGAGGACACGGCAGCTCTAGGGTGGGGACTTTAAAACGCCCTCAGAGTCTAAAAGCGTGACCCTGGCTGGGTCGATGCTGTTTGCGTACACGTCCACCCCGCGTACACGCGCCTTTGCAGCCCCGGCAGCTGAGGCCTTCGGGTCCCCGAGCTCTGCTCTCTTCCTCGTCAGTGTCCCCACAGAGTGCCAAGTCAGTGCTCCGAGCCTGGAGCCCGACGATGCCTTCAGAGGGAACTCACAAAGCTAAAGCAGCACAGCTTTGTTTTACTCAATACAGGGTCTGGCAGAAGTAACGCTCGCGTGAGTGTGGCTAGTGGGGTGACAACGCGGGTGTATGAATTTGTACTTTTAATTTCAACATTTCACCTAAAAGGTCAACATTTCACCTGGCCGTGATATTGTTCTGCTGCAGAATTACATGCTTAGGATCTTGTAATAACAAATTTTCATAAAAAAGGGGGCATTATTGATGTTGGACCCTGTATATATATATAATATATATATTATATATATTACATATATTTATATTGCTTTAGAGGAAAAACGAATTACTTGGTAGTATGCTTTCCTGGAAAATTACAGTTAAACTTTGTTCCATGGGATCCTTCACATTTTGCAAAACCAATAGTGTCCTGTCTTGTCACAACATCGAACACATTTAGGGCCTTCAAGCTTTCCAGGGGCAGTTTTGATATGTTTTCTAAACAAAGTGGCATTAGGTGATTTTTCACGGGATTTCCTGGAAGGATGTTCCTTCCCGGGATGGCCGTCCTTACCCACAATAATTCTGTATCATGACTAAAGCCTATGAAATCAAGCTGACATCTTGTTTAGCTATTTCCTTAACAGAAACGCTTTTTCAGTGTAAAAGGGTAGAGGGTAGACTATAACTGCGGTTGTTTCGAACAGAACCAGATACTTTACTTTTATCACCTACTGGAATGAAAATGGGAGCCTGCCCTGCGTCCCCCACGGCAGTAATTTGAAAATAGTCCATTGTGTACACGATCCTACTATGGGCAAAACTATAGCAGGTTCTCATTGACGGCTTCATGTTTGGAAGATAAGATGCTCTATAACGACCCTTGTAACTTTCTGTAAGCAGCAGAACACGCTCGGCATGCCTTTGTCTTCCAGATGAGATGAATGACCAGCAGAGCACCCTGTCCTACATCCTGATTAACCCGTCCCCGGACACCAGGCTGGAGCTGAACGACGTGGTGTGAGTGGGCCTTACCTCTGCATTTATCTTTAGAAGCCACCAATTTATGTTTCTTTTTAAAAGATTTTATTTATTTACTTTTAGAGAGAGGGCGAGGGAGGGAGAAAGAGAAGGAGAGAAACATCAGTGTGTGGTTGCCTCTCACGCAACCCCTACTGGGGACCTGGCCCGCAACCCGGGCATGTGCCCTGACTGGGAATCGAACCGGTGACCCTTTGGTTCACAGGCCCACACTCAATCCACTGAGCCACACCAGCCAGGGCCAATTTATGTTTTTATATTTTTATCTCCACCATTATAGCCCCTATGATATAAATGCCCGAATCTAATTTTGGTGCTCAATAAACAAAGGCATGTTATGTATTTCTGTGTGAAATACTATAAAAACTTTGCAGGATTGTCAAGGAATAAAAGTAGTAAATAGCAGCATGAATTCTGTATTCTGTGGGCTGCTATGTACGTGTATTTGGGGAAATAAAGAGAAATACGCTGAATAATAAGAGAACAGCTTAAAGAACAACCTGAAATATCTCCCACTATCCAGTTCTATAGACGCGTGATTTTCTACCAACCAAAGAAAAACAGATCAAGGCTTATGAGGAAAAGGTCAAAGGCAGTAATTTGATTCATCAAGAACTGTGTCTCCTGTACATACAATAATCCGTATTTTGGGCACTGAGATAACTAAATTCTAGTGTAATTTGAGCAATGACAGATACCACGACAAAATGCCTATGCCTGTGCGGCAAATAGCACCTAAAAATGCACCTTAGAAATTGACTTTATGAGACTCTTAGGTTTCATAGTGATAGTGTTAGGGGCAGGAACTTGTGCATTTACATAAGTGAATTTAGAAGATAATGGGTTACAGGCACGCCTTTTATGTTTTTCTAAAACATCACTCTCAAAAATTCACTTTCAACGAAGGGGCAACATTCATTTGATTCAAAGAACCATAACTCACTAGAGGACTCGGCGTTAAAAAGCAACCCCCCCTCCCCCCGGACACAGGCATCGGGAGTAGGAATGTCGAGTGTCAGCATGAACTAGTTCTGTGTTCACTGACTGTTGCGGTTACCGGCTTTGTGTCCTCTGCCCAGGTACCTGATCCGGCCAGACCCGCTGTCCTACCTGCCCAACGGCGAGCCCAGTCGCGACAGCAGCCGCTGCCACTCCGCGGCTCAGGACTCGCGGGAGGGGACTCAGCTTTGATGCTGCGAGCTTCCCGGATTTATTTTTTTTCCTCTGAGGATCTTGCTTGAAAAGACTCTATTTCTTAGGGGGAAAAAAAAGCGTCGCTGGCATGAAATAAACTAGATGGGAATCTATTCAAATCTCTCATATTTTTAAAAAAAATCTATTCTCTTAGAAGTATAGATTATTTTGAAATTGAACATACCGCTTATTGGTATTCCTATTAATGTTTGAAGGACATCAATGGAATGAACTTTGAAGCCTATGTTAAAACACACAATTTTAATTGGATACTTAATTGTTCGACAATAATTCAAACTGTATGAAGGCAGTGTTAAAACATCATAAGGTTTTATGAAAGTAAAGTAAAAATCCAGCTATATTTCGTGTGTCACCTTGGACATAGAAGATTGTTGCCCCTCTTAAAAATTAAATGTGTTATATTCTTTAAACTTTCTCTTTTATAACACTAAGCTCATCATAAATGTCTCATCTTCTCTACGCAGAGGTTAATGGACAAACACGCTGACTCACATTTTTGTAAGAATCATAGTTTGCTTTAGCGTATAAATCTTTAAGTCATCTTAACCTGTTTTGGTTGCCTATTCATTCAACACCACCTTTATTTTAGAATTTGAGATGCTTGTAGCATGTTTTGTTCCACTGAAGAAACCAAAACGAACAGAAGGAAATATCAAGAACTTACACTTTTTGCTAACTGAATGTCTGACCCTCACTGTATGCCAAGGAGAATATAATAAAAAGTGAATATGGAATGTTCACTTAAAAGAATGCCTAACATAGGGAAAATACTTAAAACATATTTGTTGACTTAAATTTAATCCGAGAATTGAACTATTCACTGAAATACGCAGTGATTTTCACTGGACTATTGAGCTTCAACATTTCCCACCCATCTACAGATAATGTTGCGTTTGAGAGTTAACTTAAAACTCGAAGAAGCAAAATTATACTTCTGATGGAATACAAAGACCTTTGAAACATTACAGGTCCTCTTTTTTGCCTTTAGTATTGAAATAATCATCACAAAAATGGTATGTTAAAATTTCAATTTAATGTTGAAAAAATATAGGAACTATGTTTTTACACTGTGAGAAATAAGCAAGTCATAAGCACAGGGAGTTTTGCCATTGGAATTGAATATAAATCGTGCAGAATTTGACAGTTATAAATTAAATGTCAGCTGACCTTTAGTGACACCAGTGCTCTGGTCTGCGTTTCTGTGTCCCCTTCAGAAAGACACAGAAAAGTACAGGACGGAGTCGCCAGTTAGTTGGAACGTGTTAAGGCAGAGAGACATCAGTAAATTTAAAAAGCTATTTTTTATAATTAAAATAAGAAGTAAAGTTTTATAATTTACTTCTAATTTTTGTATTTCCTTTATTTCTGAATTTGACACTGAGTTTGAGTTCAACAGAAAATAGGACACGTAAGACTAGAAAGAGACATTTATCTTTATTTTCCATGAATAAGCACACAAATTGAGTGGAAAATAGAAGCCTTAACAACAAGAACAGAGAGGAAGAGACCCTGATAGTCCCCACATAATTCTATGGAAATAAGGATGTAGAACATAAAATGTGAAAATGTAGATTATAGCCATTGTATATTTTGGCTTAGAGACTGAAATGCCAATTTGTTGTATATGTGTGTGCGTGCGGTTTTTTTTTTTTTTAGTACTTTACCCTACTCTCATTTTGTAATAACAAAACCCCCAAGAATTTCCTCTACAACAGGGGGAGCCTATCTGTAACTCTCTTTAATCGGACAGGGAAGTCACGTGTACAACAGGTTACCGAAGACCGGAAGCATGCCCGAAAGCGAAGATGGTATGTTTAGGTACGTGTACGTTACGAACACAAGGGAAAGATATTTGACAGACACACAGACTGACAGGTAAATCGCTCAGACTCGGGCACAACAGAAGTAAGGCACGTAACGGGGAACCACAGGGAACGTTCTGATCCCCGTTCAGATTTGCACATCAATCGCCAAGGACGATGTTTCTTCGAGTTGCCCTTTCTTCACTTCATTATAGTTATTTTTAGGAATAAATCTAAGATTTTATGCATCTTCCATTTCCCCAGAAGATCCCAAGTTTAGTATTTTTGCATTATGGTGGTTGGCAAGACTAGGGTTTTAAGTTATGACGTGACTAGATTTCCTATAAAACTAAGTTATGTTTCATAAATTTTACAATAGTTATTTTTGATTATGAACAGTAGTCCAAATTGACTACTTGACACAATGCATATAGCTTGCTATAATAATGATAGTTTATTAGTCTTTCTGTTATTTAAAGAGTAAAAATATGCTTATAAAAGCCTTTTAACAAATCGTTGCCTTTTTAAAATACACTTGTACATGAAAACATAAACACAATAAAGTCTATAATAGTCCTTGTAACCCTACGGGAATTGGTTCTGTTTATTGTCTGTGTAACATTTTGCTACCAGTTATATTGAATTGCTTTAAAAAATAAATAATAAAACTATTTCTGACGATGAAAACCCTTGGAGCTTTGTGCCAAAATGTTTGTTGTTCGGAAAAATTATGTTCTGAAAGTATAAAACTCATCTGTCAGTTCGCTATTTCAAAACCCAAATAAAAACGAGGTGCTGTCATTGGAAAAGGCAGCCGTCAATGAACTGTTACTGAATCACTTCTTAACGGATAGGTTCCGAATGAGGAGTGGCCAGAAGGAGAGCGGGGTCCGGAGAGGAAAGGAACAAAGGGAAGGGAGGAAAAAGACGAATTGAAAAGGAGGAGGAAGAAGAGAATGGTGCTCAAAATGAATGTAGGTTCCAGAGGAGAAGTGGTTCTTCACAGAACAAGGGATAATGTCCCAGTGCATGATACAGACTGGAAAGCAGTGGTCTGAGAACAGAAACACAAGATTTAAAGTCAAAGGCAGACTCCTGGATCCAGGGAAACGACGTAGATGCCTGCCTCCCTGTTCCTCCTGCTGATACACAGAAACCGCCAGGCTAGTCTCTGCCCCAGGAGCACCAGGGGGCTGGCCCAAATGGAGAGAAGGAGGAAGCTGGACAGGGGTGCTGGGACTCGACCTGCAGTGTGGCTGTGACTGCCCTGGACTGTCCCGTTGCCCTCTATGTGGTTTGGCCTGGCTGCTGGCAAACAGCAGTGAGCAGAGACAGAAAAGTCGCAAGAGAAGCCTGCTCTCTTCTTCCCGAAGACTGACCGGTGTCTCATATCCAACTTCCCCAACACGGCCCCTGGTTGACATGGTCAACGTCCCTGATGGCCAGCACGTCCCTCAGCCCAGTGCCATGTTCTGCCCCAGAGACCCAAAGCAACTCGACCGCAGTTCTGTGAGCTGCCCCTGCTCAGCCCTGGAGGGGGTGCCTGCCCCTTAGGCTGCCCACAGCTCACCATTCTCAAGTTCCCTTTACTTGTCACTTGTCAAGTTCCCTTCACTTGTCGTTACATCAAAGCTCTATAATAATTCTCTCTATGAAGCCGAGGACCTACTTTATTATGCAATAAAATTACTTTTTATTACTCATATTTCAAAATGTTTCAGCAAAAACAACTATCCATCCTCCTAAGGATAAGTAAGCAATAGCAGTTTTAGATGTTTTGGGCCAACCACACTACAAATAATTTGACGTTGAAAATGGAGTATCTTCTGATGACTTTTTAATGAAAACTAAATTGTGATTTAGTGATTTTTAATGTTTTTGGCAAAAAGAAGGCTGTCAAATGACTGACATTTTCACTGGAAACCATGCTGCTAAAAATAACTCAGAGTCTGTGCTTGATTTACTATCTCCAACTAGAGGAGCAAAATTCTTTATTTTGGAGAACGGACCGTCCTTCTGGTTAGTGAGAGCAAACCTCATGTCTTACTTTAGTGCAATTAAGATTCACCCTTGAACTTGGAAACCAGGTAATCAGCTCCCTCCACATGTCCCACAGACATCCCAGATGGCAAGCCTGATTAGCAGCGAAAACGGTGGCTCTTTGACCACTTGGAAATGTAAGTATTTCAGGGCACATATTTTTACCAAAGAAATCTGCCTGTTGAAAAATCCCTACTTATTTATCCACATGATTTTAACATTTATTGGGTAATACGAAAAGTTACAATCGCTTCAAACACTGATTTTATATTCAGCTATTTTGAGGTCATGGTATTGTTTTTCTGTAGGTTGCTGAGATGTTGATATCCTTGTGTCATCATAACTATTGAAAGTGGATTATTAAGACTCTGCAAGAGAGAGCTCAGTGTTTGAAAAGCCACTATGAAAAGATATTGACAAGATAATCTATTTTAATAAGTATTTGGACTTTCCAAGCAATTCTTCTGCGTTAATAGAATCGAACTTCCCAGACGCGTTTCAATATTCCTCATCCCCTCCTTCTGTTTACTTTTTTATACAAAATAGCCACCAAAGCAATTACAAAAGTCATACAATGCTGAAGCAACTCATTGAAGCCATTGAACATATTTTTGCACCTTAGAAGATAATTTTCAGCTGAGACTGAAATCAACTGTGTCTCTGTAATTCTTCCAATATCAACACAGAATCAACTGCAGGATACAGACATCAGTCATGGGTATAGGATTTGTTCTGCGGACACAGTACCGACCACTTTTCTAGACGTCTCTGTGCCATAATCACCACATCCCGCATCCCGCACTTTTCTAGACGTCTCTGTGCCATAATCACCACATCCCGCATCCCACCTGGGGTGACGCCACTCACCCTCACAGCGGTGATGACTTGGCCCCAGATGCCCAGAAGCTACATGGGGAGCAGTGGGGCCGAGTGGAGAGGTGGGTGGTCACCCGGCCCACTGCCCGACCCTGGAACCCGGTGGTGTGTCTCCGTCCGTTCCTCCCCAGCCCCACCGAAGTCCCAGAGGGCTCTGCCGGAGGGAGTCAGGGTGGGGAGTCAGCACTCACCTCGACTTTCTGGCAGAGGCTCCGAGCAGCAGAGAACTACTGGCGGCCTGGGAACCTGGGGAATGACTTCAGACATGGCTTTTGTAGAAGACGGAAGCAGTTCCGGCCACCTCAAAATGCTGACGTGGTGGGTGCATGTGGTCAGAAACCAGACGTGGTTGATGAGAAGACTCAGAAACTCAGAAGCAAATGTCCGTTGAGAATTATTAAACACACATTCAGTTGACGATGCCCACCGTTCTCCACGCCATGGGCTCACAGGGTGTAAACTTGAGGCTCTTCTTTCACACAAGACAGAAGAGAGATCCTTGCACACCCCCGGGCAACCTTGAGGTCCCTCTTTGATTTTTCTCCTCTTTCATCCCTCCTGCTGCACAGCCGTTAACCTCTCAGTCCTGCTGTTTCTACCTTTTCAACAACTCTCAAAACCCTCTATTTCACCACTGTTCCCCAGACCAGGGAACTCACGCGCCAGCCTACACCTGGGCCGCTGCAATGAACTTGCCCTCAGCCGTTCCGGTCTCTAAATTTTGATCAGCAAGTTTCTTTAAACGGTGACGTTGATTCTGCATTAAAACCCTCCAGAGGCGTCGTCTCTCACTGCTGGTAGGTTACACAGGACACTCAGCAGGCCTCCTGTTCGCTACGCGTTACTCATGTCGAACTACTTTCAGTTTTTCAAACATGTCATGTGGTTTTTCTCTAGTGACTTGGGATCACCGGGACATACTTCTGTGTGTCTCTCCTCTATCTTGTCACTTCTTACTTGTTACTTGTAAGCTGCGCTGACATGAAACACCAGCGCAGATATAAAGTGATCAGATCCCCAGATGGAAACAGTTCCCTCTCCCTGCTAGAAGAAAGAAGGAGTGAAGAATGGGTTGACAATTGAAAACAGACTGAATTGACCTCCTTTGAGAGACAGTCAGTCAGCGCTCAGTGTGAAGGGTCTACACCCCCAAATGCAAACGGGGAACAGACTGGAAATGCAAAATAAGTCAGGGCAATGCCCTCGCTGGTAACAATTGTTACATTTAAAGGCTCGGCTTGGAAAGAAACACAGGTACAAACGATTTGGAATAGACCTAATTTGGTTTATTTTTGCATTTGCTTTGTGATATCACCATCTTGTGGCCAAATGTAAAACAATTTTCCATTGCCAACTAATACAGGCTGGGTCGGTCAGCGGAAAGCTTTCTGTGAACAGTGCCCCGTGCGAGATGTGCACAGCACTGTCCTTTCAAAAACTGGGTGTGTGCTATTTACATTTCCCAAAAGTTATTATTGCCAAGAAAGATCTTACTGCACTCTTCAAGGCTCACTTAATACTTTAAGAATACTTTTAAAAACAAAAGTTACATTTGTACAAAGAAAAAGCTATCTATCATGTGTTATATATAAGGACTCATTTAAAATAAAAAAATATTTTTACCTGTACACAACGGAATTCTATGCAACAGAAAGAAAGAAGGAGCTCCTACCCTTTGAGACAGCATGGATGGAACTGGAGAGCATTATGCTGGGTAAAATAAACCAGGTGGTGAGGGACAAATACCACATGATCTCACCTGTAAGTGGAGCCTAATCAACAAAACAAACAAGCAAGCAAAATAGAACCAGAGACATGGAAATAAAGAAGAAACTGACAGTAACCAGAGCGGGGGGAGTAGGAGGATAACAGTGGAAATCAGGGGAAGGGTCATCAAGGAACATGTGTAAAGGACCCATGGACATGGACAACAGGGTGGGGACTGACTGGGGGGGTGGGCAGAATGGGGGAGAACTACAGGGGGAAAATTGGGACAACTGTGATTGAACAACAAAATTAATTAATTAATTAATTAATTAATATTTTCACCTATGAACTTATAAAATACTCTAGAAAGTATTTATGGAAGTCTATCATTAAACTTAAAGTATTTTAGAATATAGTGGCTAGGTAAGATAACAATCTTTATTTTACAGGAAATCTATCATAACTGTAAAAAGTGTAATAGGAAAATCTCATCCACGGAGAGACAGAGTTTGTGGCTTGTGTAATATGACTGAGTAACACCCTTCTCAGTGAGCAGATTCAAAATAGTCATCTATAGAAAAGCTTTATAAAATATGCTAATTGTTGTATGTGTGTGCGTGCGTGTGTGTGTGTGCATGTGTGTGAAAAACCCCAGAGCCACATAACCTTGGGGGGTAGGATTCATGTCAATATACCCTATTATAGCCAGATGTTCAAGTTTTGATTTTCAGGCCAAGACAAGCTACTCGAATGTCAGGTTATGCCAACTCAGACTCACCCTTGAATCTGGCCAAATACAACACAAGGCAAAGCAGCAGACTGCTCCGCAGGAAACACTCTCATCAGTTGCTGCTAAATCCTTCACACATCAACTTGCCTTGGGTTTAGGTTTGGGGGTGGTGTGTGGTGGGGGCTGGGGGGCACCGTGGGCTCCTTTGCTTCCAGGCCCAGCGGGCCAGGTAAAGCAATACAGCGGCTGGCTCAGACTCCCGCACTGGACGCTTAGTTCTCTCCGCTCCCACGAATTCTTTCCCCACCAATCCAGTCCTCGTGCCAGCCAGGAAAATACCTTCTTGACGAACTGCAGAGCACATCCTATCATGTTCAAGGGCAACGGATCCCTGTCCCCACAGACAAAGCTGGAAACCACAAAGGGCTGTGCGAGGCCTCAACGATTCCACCCGTGCCCAACTCTGAAGGCTTTCCTTCTGTCACCTTTACGTTGCTCTTTCTGCTCAATTTGTTGAAGTTCAAGTCCAGACCTTGAACTACAGATCCTCTCCTCTTCATCCCCATCTCTATCTTGCTCACTCTATTTGCCCTCCAAGTCTCCACGTAGTTGCAGCCCCTTCTCAGCGCTCCCCAGCGAATTCGGCCCACTGCTAGCCACCCCCACGTGCCCCGTCTGCAGCACTGGACACCGATGGAATTATCTATCAGTCAGCGCTCTGAAGGCATTTGTCTGATCTGTGGTTTTCCCACTAGGCTGGAAGCTCCGGGGTGGGGGAGGCACGGGGAGCATGCTGATTGCTCATTTCATTGTCTTCTTTGATTGCTCAGTGTTGAATGCACAGCTTAGAGGGTATGTGGTATTTGGGGGCTAACTTCCAGGAATTCTGCTCTGGGGGTGTGACAGCAAAGTCCCAACTGATGACAAAATATGACTTTCCTGCTTCTCTCTCTGTACAGACACTTCCCTTAGGGAACTCGGAAGGAACTAGCAGGGCAGAGCACAGATTCGCTCCTCAGCCAAATAGTCTTATCATCATTTAATTTTAATTGTTCACCATTCATCACCATCTCTTAAAATTCACGCTCACTTTGTCTTCCCTTTCTTCGTAGCCTCCTTCGCTCAGAATGTAAGATCCATTCCACTAACGCCAAGTAGTCAATGTTTTATCAAGATGAGTGGAAACAGAGCTTTCCCCTTCAGGTCTCCTCTCGAAACACTGTCAAATTTAAATCCAACATATGGGCATTGGGAGCAGCATATTTTCTTATTTTCCGATATGTTAAGTTTGCCTGGTATCATGCTTAAATCCATACCTCAGTAGTTTCTCTTTTAAAGTATTTTAGATATTTTATGTGCATTTCATCAGTGGCATTGGAGATAAAGCAAGATGCATGTCAGCCTGGGCGCAGAGAGCCACTCAGCCTGCTCTAGGGTTTGTTGTCCAAGACCCGAACATCCATCAGCACAAGAGAGAAGCCGCCCTAACCAATGTACCAGCCACAGCAGTAGACGGCTTCGCACCCTGCATCGTACTGGTTTGCTCTGGACAGCCCAAATGCTTGTTTCCCCTGGCAGAAACTGTTAATATCGATACTCTATATAAAGCAGGACAGGGCAGCTGAGAACAACAGGCAACTTTGCTTGAAGTGGATGAGAAAGAAGAAGAATGGAGGGCATCTCCCAAAGCCGTATGTTCCTTCCATCATGTGGTTGCTTCCCCGCAGCAAAAATTATAAAATGCAGAAATTACCGGGGAGCATGGGGATAAGAAGATGAGTTGTGGATCTAGTACAAGTTAGAAAATGAAAGGACTTGAAAAACATCTTTTGTGTTGAAGTCACAAAGGAACAGGAGTCCCAGGTCAAAAGTAAGGAAGGCAGATTTTTGTTTAAGCTGTATAATAATAATTATAATGAAGCAGCTGGTATCTGTTGAATAAATTAAGGTGTACACGTTGAGCATCTTCTGGCAGAGGACAAGTCAGGGAGGGATGGCAGACGTAAGACCTGCTCTGTGCACTAGACGGGCTGTGTCGGGCTGAAGCCCATGTGGCCGGAACCCCATAGCTCCGTGGGGGCTCCATTCTCTCCAAGGACACTGAGAGTCAGCTCTCTGGTAGACCACCTACGCAATTTGTATGAATTCTATCCCAGCAAACCTATAGATAGATGCACAGAAACAGTTTCATGAAGGTTTTTTAAATACACGAAATACAAGATTTCAAGTGTGTGGCTCATCTCATTCCATTATTCTTGCTGCCAGGTTCACTTTGTTCTGCAAAAAATGGTGACATCTTGGGTTATTGGGTTACTTTTTCCTCCGTGAACAACTCCGCCACTTTCCTGTGATAGGCAATACGGATTATTACTTATGAGAGCCATCAAGCTGTGGATGCATTTAGCTGCGTCAAAAATAAAACACCCACTGCCTCACACTTCATGATATGTCCAAAAGGCTTAACGAGTTCCGGGTGCATAACACGTTTTGTCAGGGTAAGTCACTTTCACAACCGACTGTGCAAAAAGGTATTAGCTGGTGGCCAGCACTTCCTCAAATTTGATTCTCCCTGCGTGCTATTCGCCAAATTGTTCTGGAGACTAAGCCACAGAAGAAATCGCTAGGATGTGGATGAGAATGGGATTTCGCCCAATAGTATCTGCAGCTTCCACGGAACCCTAGATGGGTTCCTGGTCCAGGCCAGGGCTCCTGGTCCTTCTTCTTCACCTTACCACCACCCGTGGCAGGGAGATGTAAGTGTCACAGATACCTGTCAGTGTCACGGAATCCACTTAATGCTTTACCTGGAAGGCTTAACAAGAGGGCACTAGAAAGCAGGGGAAAGCCAGCTCAGTGTCTATGGGGAGTGAGGTGGAAACTCAGCCCTTGGGACGGACAATGGTTTCAGCCCCTTTGCAGATGTAGCAAATGTACTGTTCACAATCCAAGGGAATAGTCAGTTTAATTGCCATGCCTATTGTAGCTCCTGGTGCTGTAGCCAATTACCGCAAGCTCATTGGCTTATTAGAAGAACACAAATTCGTTATCTTAGGTCTGGAGGCCGGAGGTCCCGAATGAGTCTTCAGAGGCTAAAATCAGGGCGTGCGCCCTCCTCACAGCTCTGGGGGCACACAGCGCCTGGCCCTCGCTGGCGTCTGGGGGCTGCCTGCATGTCTGGCCAGCGGCCTTTCCCTCCGTCCTCAAGTCCGTCAGCCCAGCGCCGGTTCCCTCCCTGTGGCCCCTCTTTCTCCCTCTCAGGGACACATTTGTGCTGCCAAGAACCCACCCAGTCAATTCCGGACAATCCCACTATCATACGTTTAAATCGCATCTGCAAAGTCCCTTCTGCCATGTAAGGCGGCAGCACCTCTGGATCCGGGAATCACGATGGGGATGTTTGGGGGCCACTATGCGGGCTACCACCCCAAGGGGTGGCTTCTTGATTTCGTCACACGTATTCCAAAACACTGTTGGGCGCCTGCGTCCCTCCCGCCCCAGGTTTGGTGCCCAGAGCCCTCACCGGCAAGCCTCTTACCCTGAGTCCGATGGATAATTCAGTTACGTCAGTGGATTGTGAGTATGATGTGCAGTGTTGCAGGGGTGGCATGAAGGGGTGGTCACCCTGACCTACGGGGCTTGGGAAGGTGTGAGCCTGAAGGGAGGAGCTAGAGGAGGAATGGGAGGGGCCAGCCATGGTACAGGTGGAACAGGGGATGAGAAAGAGAAGAGGAATTTAATCTCGTAAGCTCACAGGTCTGTCTGGCCTCAGACCCAGCTGGACCTGCAACCTCCCACTCCTACCCCGCATTGCCCTCCTGTACTCGCTGACCCTTGAACCCGCCAAATCAATGGGTCACCATTGTGACCCCGCCTTTTTTGCACCCACGCACGACTCCTTTATCTCCCTTCTGCCTTTGTGCCAAATCCACGGCCTGCTGTTTTATTCCAGCCCTACGACGTGTCTGTGGCTGCAGCTGTGGGGCTGAGCGAGGCAGGAGGGCAACATGCAGGTCCGCTGGCTGGTGGCACTTTGAGTCATAACCCGGAACGGGAACTGGGCGGCTGAGGCCACCTGGCAATCCTCACGCTGTCCCCTCCCTCCTCCAGCACCCACCTTCTCCCCCATGGCCCCAGGCAATGGCTTCGGGTCTCCTGTTCTCTGCATCGGTCTCCACTGACCCCTTCCTCATCAGCCGAGATTCTCCATCCTCGGATCAGCTCACCCCGCCAAAGAAAACACTGCAAAGAACTTCCCCAGTGGCCTTCCCGCCACGGGCCCACACCTGCCACTCCCAGGGGGCCGGGTCTCCGCTCTGCCTTCTGCTGACACAGAAACCTGTTTGTACTTCCAAGACCAATCTTCCCACCTCCGAGCCAATTCCCATGGTTTTTAAAAATATCTTCCCTCTGAAGGACATCATTTGAGTGACTCTGCTAACTTTCTCCTGCACTGAAAAATGGTTTTTCTGTCTACCGGAGCACGTCCATTAGCAAACACGCCATTGTTACTGCTCTTCTGTTAAAAATAAAAAACACTCTCCCAGTTTAATATCTGCTCCCGCTACTAACTCACGTCTCTACTCTCCTTTACGTAACACCCGTCAGAGACGCACGCAGCAGGCTTTCCTCCCCTCCAAAGCTCTCGTGCACTTTTCCCAAACAGGGTTTTATTCTCTAGCTTCCAGGGAAACCGTGGATGTAAAACTGTTACTAACAATGGTTCCCACCGTGTTACTCTCACAAGCTGAGTGTCGCAGGCACGTGATACATATTCAGCAGCTTATACAACACGCACAACAGCCTGCCTGTCACTAGTAAGACGCCTTCGCCGCCCGACCGTACTGCCCCTCCAACTCACTGATAATCCCCGTGATCCCAAGTTCGACGATCAGTTACGGGTCCTCATCCCCATTAACCGATCAGCAGCATGCAAGCGATTGTTTGCTTTCCCCCTTTCAAAAATCTGCTTTTCATGGGCTTTTGGGGACTCCACTTTTCTCCGATTTCCCTCCTGCCTCACTGATTAGAGCGCTCAAGAGACAAACCAGTAAGAAACGCTGGCCCCCTGGTCTTCAGGGCGTGACCGTTAATTGTGCAGGAGGCAGACTGGTGAGCGGGCACACTCTCCAGGATGTGTGAAGAGGGGTTAAGGTCAAAGTGCCGGGGTGTGTGGAACTGGAGGGGCCTGACTGGTGCGTCGGTGGGCATGTCACAGGCTGAGCAAGACATGGCACCGCGTGTCCTAATTCATCGCCCACAGGATCTTTTCACCCCCGGGAACGGAGCTGGAGGTAGGAACGGGGACACAGGACCAGCAAGTCCCACCAGACTGGCCCTCGTGGGGTCCTTGAGGCTCCATCGTTCCCGACAGAGCAGATGTTGAAGTTTACTAGCTTCGCTCCCTCCACGGAATCCCATCACGGCGGGCTCCCACTTGACTTTCCATCTGTGGCTTCCTTGCTGTCGGGGCAACAGCCGAAAATGTGACAAAGTGAGTTCTGGGGAGCATCTCTGTGTGCTTATGACTATTTATTGTTCACCCGCCTTCGCCAGGAATGACGTTATCAGCAGCAGCAGATTTATCTTCTTACTCTGTGTCCCTCCCGGGGCCTTGCACACAATGGGCAGCGAAGCCTCGGACGTGGGTGTGACCCGCAGTGGCATTCCAGAGCTGCGGAGGTGTTCGTGGGGCTACTTCAGAGCTTGGAGTGCGTGCATGCACCCACCCCTCATTCCGGAGGGACGTGCAATGCACCCCCAACTTCGTCAGTCTAATTCTGTAACTGTGTGCCAAACTGAGGCTCCCAATCAAACTGGAGGGCTCGTGATTTAATGATTCACTTGGGGGATTTCGCTGTGTCTTCCTTTCCCTGGGCCAACTTTCGGGAGCGTTCAGCTTGCTTCTTGCCTTTCAAGGCGTAAGCTGCTGTGAAATAATAGTGATCAAATCACGTAAATGTGTAATTGTTTTCCTTTGCAGTTGTCTGAATGGCTCTATTACATGCACATACATATTTGTATTTTATTCCTATTTCAGTGAATGGAAATGTAATTTATATTTTAAAAAGGGAAGCTTATCTAGGCTCCATGAAGAGCACACAGTAGAAGATTTAAAAAAATCATCTGAATGACTGAAGACAGACAAATGGATTTCCAAATGCCGGTGCCAGGGGAATTGTGGGTAAAACCACGGTCCTGGGAAGCGACGTTTCTGAGTCTCCCACCCCCAGGTGAAGAAGCAGGAGAAAGAAGCGCCTGTCCCCAGGAAAACGTTGACAGATGGCAGGTTTGGCGACCGTTTCCTCTCCTAATGCAGCAGGACGCTCGCTGGGCGTGCAGGCCAGGTATCGGTGCATCTGCCTGTCCCTGAGGCCCATACGGTGCGCGGCTGCCGCGGGTAAGGTTCCAGCTGCCGTAACGCAGCAGCCCGGTTAGTCAAATACGGAATTCGATCACTAAAGGTAAAGGCACAGTGCTGACCAACAAATCACAGCAAGCCCGCGGTCCAGCGTCGAAGCCAAGTTCACGTCAAAGATGGTTGAAGGACAAGGACTTTCTAGTGACACCCTTGGAGAGTCTCTGTACTAAACACAAGTACACACGTCGCATGTGTGCATACATGTTCTATACCACACACGAACATGCACACATGCATTGTGCATGTGTGCGTGTAACTGCACACAGCTGCCTGTGAGCCCTGTTTGGATTCGGTGCCCAGGGCCTGCCGTGCTCTGTGAGCAACGTGTGCCGTGCTGGCTCTCAAGCCTTTGTCTCTCAGACCTAATGCCGCCCGTTGCGGGGCTGGGACTGGGGCTCCGTCAACCCCATTTCCGCTCTCCTTCTGGGGGACGAGTCCGTCAGGACGCGCTGCTGGCGGGAGATGGGAAGTGGAGCTCACCCTCCCCCCTCCCTTCCGCCGACTCCCTGCTCCCGTGGGAACGGTCCCAGCCACCCTTCCCCACAGCAGCCTTGGCGGCGTTTCCCTGGGCAGCGTCCCCACGACGTTTCTGCTCTCTTTTCCCCGAGTCTGACTGCTCCGAATCGTAGTGGTGAGAGTGGGCCTCCTTGCCCTGCCCTGACCTTGGAGAAAAAGCTCTTGGTCACTCCCCACGGAGTGGGACGTGAGCCGTAGGCTTTTTGAACGTGGCTGTTATATGGAGGCTGTTCCCTTCTCTGGCCAGTTCGTTGAATGTTTTTCTCATCAAAGACGGTTGAATTGTGTCAAGTGCTTTTTCTGCATCAGTTGAGGTGATAATGTGCCTTTTGTCCCTTATTTTGTCAACGTGGTACATTCCACCAATAGCCTTTTTTACATTGAACCAACCTTGCATTCTGGATACACATCTCACCCGGGCACGATAGACGATCCTTTCCCTACGCCGCTGGGTTCGTTCTGCCCATGTTTTGTTCAGAACTAAAGTGCTTCTGGCGTAGAACTGCTGAGGTCCCCCCCCCCACCACTCACATAAATATAATTTCCTTGTAAGGGTAATTATGTTCAATAAGAAGTCCAAAGAAGGTATTATTGACTCCTATCTAACATACTTCTAATGAACAAAAAGATACTAAACATTTCCACGTGGCTTTGTGCCCGAAGCAGTGAGAAATACGATCGGGCTGAATCTTATGGAGACAAGTTTGTTCAGGACAATGGTGGGGCTAGAAGGTGCCTGGTGCTTTGCGGATTTTATGTGCCTTGAATGCGCCTGATCATTGCTTCCCGTCCATTTCCACATATTTGTTAGTATTAACAAAAACTTCCAGGGAGGCATTTACACACCAGATGCCACCCCCTCAGCGTGCACTTTGGTGATGCATTACCCGACGTAACACACTTTTCCTCCAGCCCGGTTCTCTCTTTGTTCAACGTGAGTCACGTCACTTCCTGTTGCTCTCATAAATTCAAACTTGAGCAAAATAAAAATGGACAAGAACTCAAATTACTTTTTAACATTCCCCCAAAGTCAACGTTTCCCCTGATTTGATTCAGCATTCTCTTTTCCTCGCTCTCTGTGTATACGTGCGCATGAGCTTCCATCCGGAATGTTGAAGAGTACGCTGAAGACTCGATGCCTGATCTCTAAATCATTTCACACGCATTTCCTAAAAGCAAGGAATTCTTCTATACAGCTTTAGTTCAATTCTTAAAATCTGAAACGTAACATAAATGCAATGTTAAGACTTAACCTATAGACATTCAACTTTCGTAACTGCTCTATTAACTCCTTTCGAAAGAGAAAAACTCTGATTCCGGGTGCAGTTCAAAGCATTTTATTTTAACTCTCTTTACTCAACTTCACTCCAGGTCATGTCCATAGTCTCCCTGTCTTTCAAAACTTTTTCTTTTAGTTCTTACCACACTCTTGCCTATAAACACGTTGGCTATCGACATGGCACAGAATGTGGCTTAGCTAAATGTGATATTTTTTTTATTATTGACAAAAATGGCACTAAAATTTAGGAGAAAGAGTATCAGTTCCAGATGTCGGGAGTCCGGATGTTCTCATACCTGTGCCGACTTGGAAATCGCTGTAAGACTTTGGAGATGTTATTCTTCACCATTATTTAATTCTTTTTAATGATAAAATACAGTAGCATCATTTCCCTGCTCTCAGGAGAGCTGTAAGGATAAAAATTAAGCTAATATATAATATTGCCGTTAATTAAAATTACTACAGAAACACGGACTTGCCTTGGGAATTGATGGGTCACAAGGGAAGAAGCCATACGATAAATCTGAGGGAGACGATACCCTCTTCCTTTCACGTCTCAGTAAGTGGAGGTGGGCGCCACGCTGAAAAATGACCATCTGCCTGCCATAAAAATACTGGGCCATTCTTTGAGAGAAATAGACTAGTAAAATTTTGGAAACGTGACATCGGCTCACTTTTTAATATTTCAGCTACGAAGGGCCTCTGCTTGGATGGGAAGCGTGAGGTGGTGCCGAGGCTTTAGAGCTGACTCGTTGCTAAACACTCGAACCCTTTGCCGGTCCCACAGCAGGAAGCCAGCTCCGTGGAGAAATCCACCTGCCTCCGGCCTGTCCTTGCGGCCATGTTTTCGGAGGATCCAAAGGTTTTTATTCTTCTCTTTGTAGACCAGGCTACCACTTATTCCTTTTCTGAGAGGACATTATGTCTCTCATTTGAAAATGTGGGTGTTTGTTGCTATATTTACAGTTGATCTTTTTTTTTTTTTTGCAAAGAATTATGAATCTCTCAAAGACCGAACGTATCCTCCAAGTCTCTTTTCTGGCTGAATCTGTGCCGATCCCTCTTAGTCTGGCTACACTGGGCGGCCTCAACTCTCCACGAGTCTCACGTTCAGACCGAAGTCCTTTCAGTCTGTCCTCTGGTTTCCGTTCTGTCTGCCTGGCCGCAACTGAAGGCCTCACCTCTCTTGAAGTCGTTTGTAATGGCCCCGTTGACGGCCGGCCTCCTGCCTTCTGTGAGTTCTCCTTTGAAGTCACACACATTGTTCTACAGCGCAGTTCAAATCATTTTACCTTACCATCTATGCCCTTTTAGGAATCTTCACTAAATACAGGCAGTTGGTGAAATGTCGGAAACACGGGCCCTGAAACTCTCTATTCTGCGCTGGGGGAGCTTTTGAAACTCAGAAAACCCCACTTCCTTTGTTTGTACTCACACATTGCTTTGCTAATGCACAGAATAAGAGGGATTTAATACATTTAATAATACACAGAATAATAATGCAGATTTAGTCTGGATTACTGTGGCAACATGGGTTAAGTTACCGTGACAACAGGAGTTAAGTTAGAATGCTCCTGATGTATCGGTGGTATGTGAATTAATGTGTCCTTCCCTCTGCCCTATAACATCCACATAATTGTCCGTTTTCAAAATTCCTAGTGCTCTCCCATACACATGGCGCTTTCCGTAGCATGTTCACTAATTACCACGTTCTTCCCCAATTTTTTCACCTGCAAAAATCTCAACTTTTCCTCAGACGGTCAACTTACATTCTATCCGTTGCTTGCATTATTTTTCAGCTTCTTGCCCTGGAAATGTTGGTTATTTCCTTTGAAACTCCACAGCCTTCTGTCCTCTGCTGTGGCATTTGGCACATCCGACCTCGTAGGATGTTATTTGAATTTTTGTTGCTGAACTTCATTCCAGGTGGCTAGTCGGTTCAGGGACCATGTACCCTAAGGCATACAGCAATTTCACATGCTGGAAACTCAATAAATATTTATGCGACAGATTGCGTTCTGCAAAGATGGCAGCAACAATAATTCTTGTCCCCTCTGTTCTTCTGCGATGTAACATTGGCGATTCTCATCCTCCTCAATCTGGGCAGAAATCGTGACGATTTGGCCGAAAGAACAGGACAGAGGAACGCGGTGCCCCTTGGCAGCTTTCTTGCTTGACAGAATGTTTGCTTTTTAGAGACTGGTCCCTGAATCTTCTTTCTCTCCCTGTGCTTTGTTTTGCATAGTTTTTGTTGGTCTGTCTTGGTATGCGTTGTGTTTCGCCATACAGTTCCCCAAATCTCAGTGTCGACAATGAATAAATCAAACTGCATGCGATATAATGTAGCAAATATTAAATGACTGCGAACCAAAAGGACGTCTGAGGCCTTCGAAACTGAAAATGCCAGGCCAAGTGAAACAGTGTGTGGTTGTTTCTGCTACTCGTGTTTGGCCTGTGTGTGCAACTGATGAAGAGAAACTGCTTTCTAAACCCTGTCCTGAGTCAAGATCAGAGTAACGTACTTTAAAGTCAACAGAGTATACTAAGAACTTTTAATTAACTACTAAACTAATGAAATTTTCATTACAAAAATAAACAAGTTCCAAGGCATTTCCATGTTGGTGGGAAAATTATCTATGCTTATTGAATTAGTCCAAATTTTCACAGCATACCTTATTGGTTTCTATTTATTTTAAGACTTCATATGAATGTCATTGACTTGTTATGTGCTTCAGATGCCACAAGAAAATTAAGAGCGAGAGATTTTAATGTGGGAAACATGGCTGATAACACAGATGCAATGTGTATTCTTAGGTCACTTAGGGCATACCTCAATTTGCCTTTGAATTCTTTATGGAAAAAATTTAGTTCTCTCATATCACTATTATGTAACATTGCTTATTACCTGCCACAATATAAACTTATTTCATATGTATTCTGTGCAATATATTTCATAGTTTGTATCAAGAAGGAAGAATGAAAAATCACTTCAGTGTTCTCCAATAACGACACTTGGAAAAAATCGTTCATAAGGAAATAACGAAAACTCCTATTTCAGGGCAGACCACTGTGACCTTTTGCTCAGACTGATAGGCCCTCTTGAGCATGCTCTGTAACAAAATTCGGAGGTCAGATTTCTGGTTTCTAGTAAGTCCTTGAAGATTTCAAATGTCACTGCTCTAGCAGCAATTTGATCTACAAGCTAGGCATTCCAGGCATCATAGAAATGTGACATATTTATTTTTCAAATATCAATTTTCTTAATGTTATTTTTGAAGCTAAAGACTTGCATGGTTTTCAGGTGCCTTTTCAGGTATTGATGTTACACGGCTTGTCCATTCATCCTTGTGTTTTCTTCTATGAGGTTTACAATGTCAGGTTGTAATGCTTAAGTCTTTAGCGCATTTTCAGTTGATTTTTGTCTGTTATGTGTGACAAGGGTACAACTTCATTCTTTTGCTGTGGGTGTCCAGTTTTGCCACCACCATTTGTTGGAGAGTCCATCCTTACCCCCCGGTATAATCTTGACACTCTTGTTGAAGATTAGTAGACCATATACGGGTGGGATTATTTCCAAGTCCTCTGTTTAGTTTCATTGGTTCATAAGTCTGCTTCATGCCAGTACCATACTGTTTTGATTACTATGGCTCTGTAATATATTTTAAAACCAGAAAGCATAACATCTCCATATTTATTCTTCTTTCTCAAATGGTTTTGGCTATTTGGGGTCTTTTGTGGTCCCAAATGGATTTTAAGAATTTTTATCTAATTTCTGTAAAAAAATGCCATTGGAATTTTAAGAGGGATTTCATGGAATATGTAGCCTTGAATGATATGGATGTTTTTAATAATATTAATTTTCTGATCCATGAACACAAGATATTGTTCCATTCATGTGTGTTCTTTAACGAATCCATAACTTTTTATATGTCAATTATATTTCAATAACATGATTTAAAAAAAAGGAGTATGTCTCATGGAGTGGGGAAGGAGGAATGCATTACAAAGCCATACCAGGAAACTTTGGGGTGTGATGATCACATTCAGGATTTTGATTGTGGTGATGGCTTCCGAGATGCATGCCTATGTCAAATCTTATCAAATTCGACGTTTTAAATGTCAAGTACACCTCAATACAGCTGCGATTTTTTAAAACAAAAGTACTTAAAAAATCAATATCCAAAAGCACCTAAATAAAATGATCTTTTTTCTAGAATGTTCATGTTCCCATCAAGCTGTACCTCACCATTTCCTTCCGCAGCATCTCACTTTCCACAAACAACAGACTTCACGGTGCCTTCATCTCTGCTGACAACATTCTCCCCGATGCGGATCTCAAGAGTTCACATGAAGAATTATTAAAGGCATGCTTTTGTTTTTGTTATCCTGAGAATACAGTTGTTCAAAAACCACAAAGACATTCTCAGGAAATATTTATGGAACCCTCCGATTTTATAATTCTTGTCCTAATAGAGAAAGAATTTATAAAGGTTATTTTTATAACATAACAGCATTTCCTTTTTATTCAATTAAGTTGCAAAATGATTTCACAGGCACCATTAAAATATTATTAGCAAGGGCGCTGTAACACCTGTGGAAATCGGCACTGAGTTTGAACTGCAGCTTTCGCAACGAGGCTTGACATTTTCGGGAAAGAAATCAAATACACAAAGGCGCACACAAGTAATACAGAACCGACAGTTAATATAATTTGTTTAAAATTCTACTGTAGTGTATACATCTAATACTTGACTTCTCATGCATTAGCTCTGAAAGATTTAAAATGTATTTCAAACACTTGGGTTCTATTTTTCAGTCTCTGTTTTTCCCCTACTCTTCAATAAACTATGATTTTAAGAACCACACAAGCCAAACACAGGGTAATGGGTAACCTAACCCATTTATCTGAAAGGACAGTTTTCTAATAATTATCCTTCTGCCATCTGAAATGCCTCTTGCTGCAAATGAGCCAGGACTAATGGATGACAACACCAGGCAAACAAACGGCCAGGCACTCGTTTCGGTCAAAGGCAGAATGTGGTGGGTGTGGGTCACGGAAGGGCTCTCCTTCCACAAACCTCCTATTTTTAAATGTGAGTGTGCACGTCCACCTCCGTTTAGGGTTCCTGAATGTTAAACCTGAGGGTCTAAGGTTCGCACATGTGAGGGAAGCAGAGAGAAATTCACTGTTTCTTTTCTGGTTACCTCCTTTCCCTTTGAAATGTCTTTTTTTTTTTACATTTTAAATCATGTTTACTGTTATTCTCTCACAGTTGTGTGCCCCCCTCTGCCCATCCCGCACACCCCTGTTCCCACGGTTCTTTTTTTCCCCTCCTCTTTTCTTCGCATGTACATATTTTTTACATAAAATTGCAATTACTGGCATAGTTCAAGCAATGACATGATCCCTAGAGAAAGGAAAAAAACGTCTGTGTTCTTTCTCTTAAAAATGCAGTTTCAAATGGAACAGTGTTGCCAGAAGGTTTCACTGCAGAAGGGTCCGGTGACAGCATCTGACAGGGGACCTGACGGGTACACAGAGGGACGCACACGTGTGCAGGTGTGAGAGTAACGGTGCTACTGAGATGCGGCAGGGCAGTTTTCCGTTACTGCTTAGCCATGTTCTGTAGCAGATTGGATGTGTGAGGCGAAAAGTCAGGGGGACTGTATGGATTGAAAGGCAACCATTTACAACCATGTGGTTATCGTCATTTGTTTTCATTAGGTGCCTCCCCTAATTTTTCACACGAGTCCGAAACATTATTTAAAAAGTGGTAACACTCCAACTCAGACACAACGGGAGTTGTGTCCTCCCCTCTTTCATGCCGCACTTCTACTCCGGGCACGTCTTTTGTCTTAAAAAGTAAAACACGTTGGCACTCATTCGACACGTCCTTAAAATTAGATAACAGTAAAGATCGAAGGAAAATCACCGTCACCTTGGTGACGGAATGGAAATGATTTTGTTTTCAGTGCCCAGAGCAACAGGACTGGTAATGAAGGAAAATCGTCGCGCAGGAACACAGCCCTCTCACGTCAGCGAGGCGCTGGTCCCAGGTGACCGTGATGCAGATTCTTCCCGCCCGAAGAATGATTTCACGCCAGGGTGGAGTCCTGAGGTTGGGTGGGGTGCACGGGCATGCATCCCATCAAACACTACCATGGCCGTCAGTGAAAGGGACTCTTTCCCCTGGGTGTTCACAGTGCCAGGCACAGCCCCCAACCCTCTGCTCCCTTTTGGTTTTCTGCGTGGCCGCCCAGGCACCTGCACCTCATGAGTGGGAGACACTCTGAAGCTTTCTGTGCAAAGGCCCAGGGGCACTTGTTCTGTTGTGCTACTTTCTCTTATAGGTCATCTCATTAGACGTCCACAGAACCACGGGGCAAATTTTACTCCACGTCACACACAAGAAAACAGCTCTCAGAGGTTTGGTGCCCTATGCAAGAACCAAATGGCTCAGAGTTGGCCAGGACTTAAACCCAAGTCATATTATCCCAAGTCTCCTTTTCTGTCTATTCGCCACGTCACAGCTATGGTGGCGAATTTCGGAAGCCCATCCAAGGTGGCAGGTAATTTAAAAACGTTATCTTGATCCTGAAGTCTAATTTTAGAATGCCTATTTTTTAGATGCAAACTGTAGCTGAGACAGAGGGGATGATTTACTGATGCAATGAGCGTGGTCAGAAACCCTGCCTGCGCCCCGTGGGCAGCAGGGTCTGCATCGTGCTGTGTTTCTGTGGCAAGTGTTCACTGGAGGGTTAGGATCTCATAAAACAGGACATCATAGAACCCTGTGAGCAAGTCTGGGATTCTTTAATTAAGCTTGCCTTGTGAACAGAGGCAAACGCACTTCTGAGGTGATAGAAATGTATAGGAGCATATAAAAGATGAATGCACTGATTATTCATTTGATGCTAACAGGTTGACACTTGGTTTATTACTTCATATGCACCACAAAATTTCGCTCGAACATTAAGTAATCAATGTTTAATAAGTAATCGAATGTATCACTCATAGTATAACTCAAAAAGGTGTTTTTGGTGAAATGGATATTTTTCAGTAAAAAATGGACAAAATGGATGTAAAGTATAGCATAGGGGAAACATTCAACAATATTTTAATAACTGTGTTTGGTGCCAGGTGGGTATTGGACTTAACGGAGTGCTCATTTTGCAAGTTACAGAAATGCCTAATCATTATATTGTACACCTGAAGTTAATAGAATGTTATACATCAAATGTAATGAAAAAAGGGAAGGAGAAGAGAAACAGCAAAAATAATTTTAGCCTTGAATGCATTTTTTATGTTATTACACTAATTAACTTTGACTCCATAGATCATTAATATGTTATTTCTAAAATGTGAAAAAAGAGCAGAAAGTGAAAAGAAAGACCCCCACCTTGGAAGAAAAGAAAGAAAGAAAGAAAGAAAGAAAGAGAGAGAGAGAGAAAGAAAGAAAGAGAGAGAAAGAGAGAGAAAGAGAGAGAAAGAGAAGAAAATGTAATCAGGACTAAAATCCTTTTTGGTCACTAGACAGGGCTATTGTTCTCCACTAATATTGGGTTTATGGTGTTTTTAGTATTTTTTTGGTGTTTTATGGTGTTTTTTTCCTCCAAACTTCTTGGATTACTCCATTTGAGCTTCCATACATACATGTATATGTTTTCACACATGCATTACTGTCTATTTGTGACCCATACGGTCCTGAGTGTGTGTGAATGTGCCCTCCGTTTTCCAGCCGAGAATCTGTCTTTATCACACAAAGAAAGGTGTACAAATAACTACCATGTTCTACTAAACTGGCTTTTGAAATTTTGTACAGTTGAATCTTTTATTATCTCCTTTACTGGGCCATTGTTTTCTGTTCCCCTAAACCTTCACTGAGTACATTTTTAACTGAGTATTCACCCTCGGATACACCATTCACGGATCCACAGAGAGGATCAAGAATGGTCAGGAAGGATCTCAAGGACCCGAGTGGAAAGGCATCAGGGGCTGGCACAGGTTTCAGGGGGAAGAGAGACAGGATCAGGTTTGGACTTCAGAAGGATACCTGTGGACAGAATATGGGTGACAGGAAATCGGTGGGAAGGCCTATCATGAGGCTGTTTTGATATCTGAGCAAAAGGTGAGCAGGGCACTGGTAATAGTGCGCCGACTGATTGACAGATAATGAGCAATTGCTGTATAAATGTTACCCAGAGTGCTATTACTTCCTAAATTGTATCAAAGGAAGAGCAGTCGTCTTAATCTCTAATACAGCCAAACCATACCTTCCCCAGAGCATTTTCATATGCATGGCATCAAAAGAAGTGGAAAGCTCATTTATTTCTGTTTGTGATACAATCCAACCTTGTTGCTGAGTTCAGAATTCCCATTTTTTTTCCCCTTGAGAATAAAAATGATGTTCAAACAAAAAAAGATTGTTTTAAATAAAAGCGGACAGCGAAAATCTCTCCTCCTCCCCAGCTTTGCAATAACCTGATTCTGCTTTGCGGTGTGTGTGCAGGAAGAAAGAAACCCCTTCCCTGCTGGTTTTTTTCCGATGCAGGGAAACTGTTTTGAAATCCAACAAGCTGTAAGAAGGCTGTCGGAAGCCGATGTGTCCGGGGAGCTGGTGTATTGTGGCGTGGAGACTCGGCTTGTCAGATGTCTGCACTGCAGTGAGGGCCAACACGAGCGTGACAAAAGCCACTGTGGTTGACGTTGAGGAAGCCTCCAGGACCAGATGTCTATGGCAGACCCGCCACACAATTCCCACCCCGCGCGGTGGGCTGCCAACATCAGCGGTTTTCGGAAACCGGGCCGCGTTTTAGTGCAATTCTTCCTAAAGTTCTAATTAACCACGTAATTAATGAGAAGCATTGAGGAAATGTTTCAGCACTGTTAACCTACAGCAATTACCGTGACAAGCGTGATTATGAAAAGGTTTTATTTTTATTTAGCCAGAGCAAACAATTTCTGTGTTGTCATATTAAAATGGTGTTATTCCCCAAATGCAATTTGTAAACTTTGCGGGCTTGTTTTTCCACTACCTAGGCAGTTATTTTTCTCGAATGTCCTCTGGTTCTTTTTATTTTATAAAGCTCTGAGTTTCATCCCTGAGTCCAACACTTTTCAGGAGAGCTACTTGAATGGAATGGGTCGAACTGAAAATCGGGAATATTGCTGACCCAAGGTGAAGGTCAGGCGAATGGAAGCCCTCCCAGAACCGCCACTGGGTGGCGCCCAAACCTCCTGGAGCATTTTTTTCCTTTCATACTGAGTTTATGGGTTTTGGGGGTTTTATGGTATTTTTCCTTATGGCTGTAGAAACTCCCCCTTCTAGCTGCGTGGTATCAGGCCAATTACTTAACCTTCCTCGAGTTTTGTCCTATAAAATGAGAGCACGCCTGCCTGGACCAGCTGTGTGGAGTTGAGGATAAGTATTAAGAGGGATGTTCTTAACCCTGTTGAGTTAGAGTGATAACCGATGTCCTCACCCTGATGACGAAGGACGTGCTGACATCTCTTGTCAGGACTCTAAAAAGTGGCCAAAGAGACCTTCTTGACTCCCCAACTCTTCTCTTCCTTCCAGCCCGTGGAAAGGGCAACAGGAGGGCCCGGGGCCCCGGTGGACACGGAATGTTGTATTAGTTTCTGACATGCGACAGAGCGAGTCAACGTTTCCTTAAGTTAAGTAAGCGTCGAATTGCTGTGCGGTGCATCTGAAACTACCCGGCTGTTGTACATCCACCATAATGGAAATATTACGAAGTCAGGATGTCTTTGCGAGCAGCTGCGTGTCTACTAGGGAGTCCTTCGCCCAGACGTAGGAGACGGGAGAACGATGCTCATTCCCACGTGCCAGATCCGAGACTAGTTACAGGGCCTGTGCCCTCATGTGACCGCCTGAGACCGAGAGATACATTCAGATGTTGATCTGTGTTCCTTAGCGTTCAGAAGGGAGGAGTCCTGGGGCCAAACTCGCACGGGAGAGTGAAAAGTGAGATGCTGACCGGGGTTCCCCTGGCCTCCTGGGTGGGTGTCCGGGCTGCCCAGGACACCAGCGGCTCTTCTGTAAATATCAGCACAGGGAGAGGGAGGCCACGGTCAAGGGCTCCTGTGGACTCATGCAGGGTCAGGTTCACCTTGGAATCGCTCTGCCCAAGGGTTACGTGTGGGTACAGGATGCGTGTTTTCTGAAAGTGGTGTCTCGCTACTTCGTTTTCCTTCCCTTTAGTATCTCTTTGTGGAGAAGCTATTTCTCTCTTTCGTAACAATGCAATAGAACATAAAAGAATCGCTTCCAGGTTTCTGCACAGAGAGTGTTAGGTGAATGTTTAACTTCAAAGTTAAAATTACTGAGTTGAATCGGATTGACACTTCATGTTAAGACAAAACAAAACTTCACCAAACCTCCGCTTTTCAAACAAATGCTGATCCCTAATACAAAACGGGGAACTGGCATTTGGTTCCAGATGACCGGCACACAGAGGCAGAAATCTCACAGCGAAGCCAGACTTCGTGAAGCTTGGCGAGCCAGTGTTTTATTTTCTTAAAAACTGAACCACTGCACCAGTCTTTCTCGGGATCACTGCCGCTGCGGGGGGCCTTCTGTGGTCCCGTACACAAATCGATCTGCCTTTGGACCCAGTGATCCCACTCCTGGGCATACAGCCGAAGGAACCCAACACGCCGATTTGAAAGAACACAAGCACCCCGATGCTCACTGCAGCGTTATCTACTGACTGTCGCCATGATATGGAAGCAGCCCAAGTGGCCCTCAGTGGATGAGTGGATAAGACAACTGTGGGACATCTATGCAACGGAATACCATTCAGCAGTAAAAAAGAGAGTTTACCCTTTGGGACACTATGGTTGGACCTGAGGAACACGGTGCTAAGAGAAAGACAAATACCGTACGATTTCGCCGGTATGTGGAATCTAGTGAGCAGACTGAACTGACCAGGGAATGGGACAGACTCACGGATGGGGAGCAGGCTGACAGCTAGTAGTGGGGGGAGCCTAGGGGGTGGGGGCACTGAGCGAAAAGGAAAAAGGACGCACGGACATGGACAACAGGGTGGTGATTGCAAGGTGGGGGCGGTGGCAGTGTAAGGGGACTAAATGGAAATGGAAAAAAATACAATAAAAAGTAATCAATTTTCCTTTCCTTTTCCACTCTTCCGTTTTTGCTAAATAGCAAAAACGAGCCAGTTTTTACAAGACAAACGCTGGTTACTTCGAAGACAAAAAGCACTTGAGGTCAGGGCTCACTTTGAGATACGTCTTTTATACCCTTCGCTGTATAGGCACGGAGGATGGTTCAGCAAGAGGTTGTTGATTCAGTGGTCTGTAAAATTTCATCGGCTTTCCGCTTCATGTTGGTGTTAATATCTCGCCAAGATGATTCACGTAAGAAGATACGCGCATGGTTTCTAGTCTCTCATTTTGTTCTGAGCCAAGTGATGAAATGTCCTAAATCTAATCTCATCACTAGCGTAATGGTAAATATTGGGTATGAAATGAAAATTGTAATCTCATTAATTTTTGGAGATCATGATGTGTACAATAAAAATTGCTTTAATTAAAAATTGCTTTAATTAATCAAACTGTATTTCAGAAAATGTAAAACAGCCTCCATTCCAACTGGGGGAAGAGTATAGAGAAGAAAATGCCAGCTGAAGTTCATGTTGGTGATTCACACTTTTTTTTTAACTAAATATCATTTATTTTAAAGTGAAAGATAAGAGAAGCTAACACTTCAAGAATTCCTGGTAGTTTTTACAAACTTTTTTCAAGACTTATAAAGCTCTTACAAGCAATTTCTTATCGTCTCCATTTTATAGATAAGAAATCTAGCCCTGGCTGGTGTGGGTCAGTGGATTGAGCCCTGGCGTGCAAACCAAAGGGTCACTGGTTCGATTCCCATCAGGGCACCTGCCGAGGTTGTGGGCCAGGTCCCCAGTAGGGGGCGCATTCGAGGCAACCACACATGGATGTTTCTCTCCCTCTCTTTCTCCCTCCCTTCCCTTCTGTCTAAAACAATAAATAAAATCATTTTTAAAAAAAGAAATCAAAGTCTCATGGGTTAAATAATTTGCCCAAATCAAGCTGGTTTTAAATGATTTGCCAAGAAGAAACTAGTTGTTTTTCCCAGAGAGGGTGTGTGATTTTTCCACCATTATTATGTACTCTTGACATTAAAGAGATTACATGAGAATAAAGTTACAATCATAGATATAGGGTCAGTCAGTATCTCTACAGCCAAGAGAAAATGGAACTTGATGGGTGATTCATTGGGATGATACGGGTTCAGGCTGATGGTGCAAAGCGAGATGCCACTGACGTGACTTCTGTGGAGAGGACAGCGAGAAGCACAGAAGAATTTCTCCGAAGGGACCTGAAGCCCCCTCCTCATGGCGGAACTGAGCTGCGGTGACGAACAGCGCAGCCCGGTCACCCCTTCTCCCACCCCACGGAGCTCTCCCCATCTACAACTGACGTCAGAAACACGGGCGCAATTTCCACGTACTCCCTGCCGCCCTACGTGGCCTGCGATTTCTTCCTCAACAGAAGCAGGCGGATCACCACGGGCTGCTTCTATTTTTGACGCCTGGAGGCCACGACCTCGCTGCCTGGCGACAGCGATGCAACGTGGCCTGCTTGTCTGTCACGGCCTCACACACAGTTTGCTATCTTCCATCACGCCGCGCTTTGTAAGCCTAACAGTCTTCTAAGTCGCTCTTGCCCCTGCAAAATGTATGTCGGATTATTATTTTTCCTCAGATGTATGGTGCTATTTATCATTTCCCCGAGTAGAATCTTATTATTTTATTTTCTTACTTATTTCTCAGTCCTCTCCCTCGCTGGCACGGAGTAACTGAACGGCACAACAGTCAGTAATTGAGCTCTGTGTGTGTGCGAAAGTGATGGATCGGGGAAATTACTTTAATGTCTCTATGCTCATTTAAATTACAGTAATTGGCCACTGAAGTTGGAAGTTAGAAATTTGGATGAAACCCCTACAGATGGATGCGTTGCCCAAACGGAGCCATTTCTGTATAAGGGACTCTACCTCGCCCCTACATGAAAGTTCTAATTCCGTTGCTTCCTTTTACTAGACACGTACCGACTCATCGCCACATGCCAAGAAGCAAGCTTAGTGTTCCGAATTCAAGAATAAGCGGATAGTCACTTACAGGAAACCGTGCCAATGAAAAAAACATTTAACTGAGGAAGTGGTACCAGGATAGGGTGTACAGAGAGAGATGTCTGGTTCTGTGAAAACATATGGCATTAGAGTGTGATGGTGAGATTTGTTTTTCACACTCAAGAAAGGCTTCCCTGAAACATCCATAGCTATCTGACATTTGGAAAAAGTGTAGGAACTGACACCGAGGGGCGGGGGGCGCTCCAGCAGCCTCGGGTGCAGCAGACCGCAGAGGGCGCAGGGCAAACGTCCACAGAAGGCAGAGGTGTTCCCGGGGAGCACAGAGGGATGCTGATGGGGCTGGAAAAACAAAACCTCGGGCCGGCTGGTGTGAACCAGCGCCTGGACCTGGGTGGGTGAGGCAGCTCCAGGGAGTCCAATTGGACGGGCTGTTGAACATTTTAGGCTTTTATCCTAAGGGGCTAGAAAGTCTTCAAAGTGTTTGAATTATGGGGGTGGTGTTGGGGCATCGTATAATTAGATTTAACTTTAGAAACCATCATGTGCCAATGGAATATAGAAGAGACTAGAAAGGGGCCAGAGTTGGTATAAGACTATTAAGCAAGAGGAAGTGGTGACTTTGGGGACCATGGCTACCTGGAAGCTAGGAGAAGCAAGATGGATTGGAGAGATAGTTTGGAGGTAAAATCACAGTGTTTGGTAATGGTGGGCCTGTTTAGCCAGATGAAATTGTAATAGAAATGACACAGAACAAAAAAGAAGTATGGTTGTATCAAACTATTACCCTTGTGATGGAGCACACATAGTAAGGCTAATGTTCACATCATATGTATTATTCCATTTATATGCATTGGTTTATATAACCCTCACAACAATGCCACGAGGAAAAGCCTGATGTAGGTGACTTTACAGATGGTTTTGAAGGCACAGAGCGTCCAGTATCTGACCGCGAACAATGGTACAAGTGCAGCCAGCACTTGGTCAAGTTCTGGTGCAAGTCCAGCGATCGCTTTCCAGGCCCAGCGCTCCTTACCCCTGCACGGCATGCCCTGTGTAGCTAGTCTGCAGCCTGGGCACCTTCCTGCCTTCTTCATTTCATAAACAATTAGAGTACCTCCCATGTCAAATGATTTACTAAGTCCTCGGGCCGTGATCACTAATGTGTGACACTCAGTTTTCTAGTTGTTACGGAAACGAGCCAAAGATGGTACCTAGGCATCGGCTCTGCATTTGCCTCTCCTGGCTGGCTGGGACCCCCAAGTTCAAAAGCATAAATATGCCATGATACTTCCCTGCACCCACCCAAATAATAATTTTTGAAGTGGCAAGGTATAATAGGCAAAATATAATAGGCTTGGTATTATAGGCTACTACATGAGGATCTTGGCCCAACACTTGAAGACACGTGTATCAGAGCCCTCCATACTGATAAATAATAGGTAGTAACACTCTTTGCACAGCGGGGTTGTCGGGGTGGGAGCGGTTGAGGCTGCATTGTGTCAGAGGCCATCGGGCGCACACTAGGTGTGCAACACAAGTTGGCTTTCTGAAGTTTCTTTGCGAATACTGAAGGACAGACTCTGCCCTCGTTGCCTGTTCGTATCCTCTATAACTTAGATGTCACTGGGCAGAAGGTCAATAAATGTCACCAGAATTAAACCTCGAGTCAAGAGAATCAGGGATTGAAATAATGGCAGAAAAAGAATCCAGAAAAAGTGTAGGAAGAGCAACACCCAGAAGAGGGAGGAAAAGAGGCAGGAAACGTGCAGGGTGAGGGAGTGAAGACCATTCACTCACAAAGGCTCCGCTGACTCCTCCATGTTGGCTGCTCAGAAGGCTACGCACAAGATTTCCATCGAAAAGATGCTTTGCTTTATGATGTGATTTATTTATTTATTTGAAATGTGAAGCTTTCATGTAAAAAACAGTCAGAAATAAAGATTGTGCTTTTAGAATCCAAGGACTAAAAGGTCATGCTCTAAATTTAAATAACAAATTAGAGCTAAAAGTAAACAACCATGGTGAAAAATTCAGCATTACTGGATTGGATAGTCCCATATTGGTATCCTCAAATAAATCACCCAATTCCATCACTAGTTTTTTTTTTTTTGGAAGGAAAATATAGGAAAGATCTTAGGAGTAACAGCATTTTTAATTGCCTTATCTATCTCTGCTAAAGATGGTCAATCTTTTAACATCAAGTTTAAAACTGACTTTTGCCTGTCTGTCTACAAGGCACCAACAATTTGTTATGCGATATAAAGAATATAATAAAAACTGTGTCTTCAGGGGAAGAAATTCTCACAGGGCCGCCTGGACAAGCCTGCTGTCTAAATGACATTCACAATATGTCTGAAGTTGAACCGTTCATTTGCAATCCGAGATGTGCAGTTTTGACTGAGTAGAAAACCACGGAAAATTCTCAGCTACACGAAATGCCTGAACTGAATAAACGTGCCAACTGAGTAAAAGAAACGACCCGTGCTTGCCTGCGCTGCGATGCACAACGGCGCGAAAATAAGCAACGGTTCAGTTTGCTTAACACCGATTTCCTATCGTTTGTTTGGCTACGAACGAAGTTGAAAACGTGTATGTCATTCTCTCTGCAAAAGATGATATGGAAGTGGCCCTAATGTTTGAAAAGTGAAAGGATATTATGATATAAAATTAATGATGCAATTTGGCACGGGGGTCTGTCCACATGGTTGTAGCTGCTCCATTCCCCAAATTGTCTAGACAATGGGTTTCATTATAAAGGGCATAACATATGTACAATTGCATGAATGCGTACATGACATTTTGGGACTTCATGGGAAATCTGTATTTGCTAGTAGGAGCATCATGCTGATGGAAAACCCACAAGAGCATGTATCAGTTTCTGCCCTGTCACATTCATTACATACCCCAAACATCCAGACACGGGTATGGACATGGGTCTACATTCAGATGCAGACAAAAAGACATTCATTCACCCACAGGTGGTACTGGTGTTTCTGACTTTTTAACGCAACAGTAAGAGCCTGCCTGCCTCCATGGGCAGAGACAGTGTGCAGTCACGGGGCAGGGGTGATGGGAAGAGAGAAACTCAGCACGTCAAGCACATCACAGTCACCTGTGCCTTTACCGTCTAATGAATAATAACAGCGTTTTCCACATAATTCTGTCTGCACTGTGGCAATTTTACCTGGTATAGAAGTTAATCTGTTAACATTCTCCCATTTCTCTGACTGCTGTCCTCATGACTTAGTAACTGAAGCCACATTCGGAGTGAAATTTCTCTGGTAGCTTGTACATCTCAATAAAGAGTCTGAACAAGAAATCATTATTGAAACTATAGGGGGAAAAGATGTGGCTATAAATGTAAGGCTATAAAGCATGGTCTCAGAGTCTCTTTCCCTTCCAGAAGTGAAGAAAAAAAGAAATTTTTCTGATAAATACAACATAAGACATGTGTGGCTTTTCCCCGCAAGTATCTCCTGAAGGTTTGCATAGCCTGTCATTGTAACATTACTTAGAACATCACTCCGGTTATACTATAAACCCAGAATTACTAGAGAGTCCATCAGAGGTGGGAATTTGGGGACAATGATAAAGTTTTAAGGAGAGTAACAGGAAGACAAGCGCTGTAACGGGAAACGAAAACACGAAGTTGTAACACTACGGGTATGAAGGTGGCACAGTTGTCACCGGCCATGCTGGGCACCGCAGGTGTAGGATAAGAGACACGATGGCTTGGTTTGTTGGCTTGCCCGTCTCATTTTCCTTACGTTTCTGTCTGCTGTTGGGACCGAGGAATATGTTACGAAGCCATCAGCCTTCCTTACCAACTAGGAGCTTAGCCAGCACCTGCTCAGGTCACTGTCAACAGAGAAAGTTGTGGAGGGCGGGGTTGCAGAATGATGTGGGAACGGAGCGTTGTGTAACTGCTGGGGGGGAACTTGTGCCATAAGTGATTGATGCCCAGGACAAGACAACACGGGCCACTGCGGGGTCAAGGGTGTCCCAGAAATATCGTCTCGGTAAGCATCCGGGCAGGACAGGAGCAGGGGGTGGGGGGCTCGGAGACAAATGCTCCTCCCCTGCTCCCCCGCTTCTCTCCCTGCCAGCGCCCAGCCTCCTCGGCCTCCCTCTTCCTTGTTTTCTCTTTCCTTTTTACTCGTTTGGTCTCAACGTGGGTTTCTGTTTGCCTAACACAGAATTTCAAAGAAACTGTTTCCAGGAAATGAAATGATATGATTCCTTCTGAGTGTCTCAAGCAAGCAGGTACTTGCCTATTAAAACTTAGATCCATTCATTCACTTAGCAAATATTTACTAAATTCCTTCCTGGGAGATTGGTACCATTTTGTGCACGGCATGTATACTGCTATACCAGGAGAGGTCTGTATTTCAGTATTTAACAAAATAATTAGCTTCCATTTATATGTTTATGACTTATTTCGATTATATATTACATCAGAAAATGCTAGCTTAAATGTAATGTATAGTGTGCCCTGCTGTTATGCATTTTGATAACATCTTGGCATAATTTTTTCCAGAACTATTCAGCTCCAGCTTTATAAAATGTTAAATAGAGTATTAAGTGAAATATGAAACAATTTATGTAAGCAACAATTCTTAACGAGTTTATCTACTACTAAGATTTCATATTGCACCATGAAGTGATTTAGAAAGCATTTCAATGACACTTTATACCCAAATGCATCAATTCATAATCTATTATAGATAACATTTTCCTTTCCAGAGGTCATTAGCAAAGACTGAAAATGCCATGGACATATACTTCTTCCAAATGTATGTTCTTCAAATCCTCTTTAAATTAAGCACCATGATAATTTTTTTAAAAATGTAACTCTCTACCATTCTGATGCAATATATCTTGTCTCTTTCCTTCTGATGGCCATCTTATAAACAAACTTATGTCTTTGTAGTGTAATCCCTGAGTGTTGCTCAAAATGGTAGACCCCATAAGATTAAACTGCGGCAGTGCGCAGAAGAGACATCCCTCACACCCGCTGCCCAGCTTCGAACTATGTCTAAGCAGAGCTGGTGTTCAGTAACGGTTTGTAGAAAGCAGGAACAGAGAGTACATCCGCATCATCACTTTCTGCTAAGTGTTCCATAGATATTAACTCTAAAGCTACGAGATCCTAATTTTGATAAGCTGATTTCAACCATTTTATTTTTATAACAATTCATAAACATCGAATGATACATGGCACTAAGCTTGTAAAACATACCAGTTAGTCCGAAGGTAGAGGTTACATTGTAAAATCAGTGTTTTCTATAAAAATTGTCTTTAGATCCCATCTGCCGTTTCCCACCCACCCTTTCCTCCCCCTATTTTTTTCTTCCCAGAGGTCTCTGTCTTTCCTTTCTGGTTCCCTGTCTAATCAGAAGCTATGTCTACTTAGAAATGTGGCAACCCTGCACTTTGCAACCCCCTCGACGCTCTGTGCGATCCAAAGTTACCGTAATCCATGTTACAGTTCCTCTCCATGGACAGTCTGCTTGGAAAGTTATTCAGTAAACGCATCCCGGTAGAGAACCCAGTGGATTGTACCTAACTGCATGATCGATTGAGGGGAATTTGTATTTTAATGGAAAGACGGGGGTGGCTGAACCAGAAACACTGAATTTTTAGTTGTCTACACAATAGTTGGAGCACCAGTGGAGGTGATGAAAACGTGAAGGAAGACACATGTACGAAGATTATACCATGTGTCGAAGATTATCTGAGAATGCAGAACTGGCTGTTTGTTGGTCTATCTCAGTGACACCGAAAATGGGAATACAAATCTTCAGAGTGTGCCCCGAGAAAGCAGAACGTTCTGTAGCCATTCCAAGATAAATCATTAAAATAATGGGAGGATAAAAACACATGAGTGGGTATCTTAGAACAGAAGTCTGATGGAAAAATCTTAATTAAAAAAATCGCCTATGCCAAGGAGAAATTGCTGTTGGGAATTACACCCACAGAGGGACTAATTTGTATATTCCACATTAAGAAAAGACATAATAATGGCTGAGCTTGTCAAAAAAGAAATATTTACTTGTATTCTCTTATCTGTTCCTTTTAATTCTGTTCCACTAGAAGTGATGGAAGTGCTTGCAGTTAATCACAGTTTTAATTGGTCTCCTTGGTGACCTGTTCCATATGTTTACCATTCATTTAGTGAAATGTCTCTCTGAGTTTAACACAGCACTTGAATGCTAATTTTTCGACTTTCTTAATCTTTAATAGTGTGCTCTCATTTTCAAACAAACAACTGGAATCTCCTTTTATCATTTTCAGAAACTTCTGTCCTTATTTTCCACACATTGTTTTTGTTTTTGCAGAATCATTAGACAGATTTATCAATAACAAGTAAGTGTACTGTCAACATCCTGAACTTGGGAAGAAGCAGCCAATCATGTGGTTATTCTCATGCATTTGACACCGTGGTATGACTGTGACTTCCAAATACAATGTCTGAGCAACTCCTTGAAGGTACGCTCTACACACGAACATTTACGTTTGTGTCGGACTTAGCTTCATGTCAAAACTAACACAACTTAATGCCAGGCATCCATTCAACTTAGTTCTGTGTCGAATATCATTTATTCTATTGTTATTGCATTGCAGGGTTTTGTGGGTTTTTTTTTTAGCAAAATGAAGTAAAACCCAACTTTAGAAATATCTTGCCATTACAGCAGTTCTCATTTCCGTCTTTCTTCTGATTATCCGGGCACCTTATAGATAGCAGACAAAGTGCTGATCTGCAGGATGAGTAACTCAAAAATAGCAAGGGTTCAGACAACATAAATGTGAGCAAAGAACCAGCACTGATACCACAGCGATATTTTAAATAAATGTCTGAGCCTCTGGTCACTTGAAATTAGGGACAGGTGCTTTAGTTTTACACAGAGACTTCATGTCATGAATTCACATCTTCAAGATGGTGGCCAATGTCTTGGCTGGAAGGTGCACAGGATGGTACGTATACAATGTATGAAAATGTTTAAAATTGAAACAGTACTTGCACCATCCAAATGGCTTCCAGCCAAGGCACCAGCTGTTCTCCTTAACTCCCGGAGACCTTCCCAACACCCAGACGCTGCCATTTCCTCGGTAATGGCACTTGGGGACCATCATTGTTACACGGGCATTGCTGACTCGATGTGGCACAGTTCGTTTTTATTTCAGAGCTAAGCAGGATTTGATTTGCTTTGCCACAGAGCCTGAATGTCCCCGAGCTCTGCCCTCACCAACCTCCCTGGCGTGTTCTCAGAGTCTCAGGCGCGGACAGGTGGGCCGCCCCCACGTGCTCACAGTCAGCATCCAGGCAGGTACAAGGGAGGCGGGAAGGCTATTTCTCCAAGGCACGTGCTTGCTATAAAATATCATACATTAAGCAAGGACTTATAAAGCAGGCGTGTTTATAGACTGCACTGTACGGGGCAAAACCACAGCGAGCACAGCACGTGACACAGAGTTCACGTTTCAGACGTGAAGAACGGGGTGAAGAGTTCCACCCCGTTCTCAGCGAAGAGGAGAGACGGCTGGTAATTCAGTGTGTGTTCAGGTCCTCACACCAGGTATGACTTTAGTTCTTTAGAAAGCACTTTATCACCTTTATAGCATTTTAAAGAAAAGAATGGATGCAGATCTTTTTTACAGGGGGGTATTTTGAATGGTGACCCCCACATGGCTGCTTGCTGTCAGGGCATCCGCCATGCGGAGCACACGCTCCAGGGAGGTCGCCTGGGCAGAGACTAGATGAGGTCAGCTCCCCGAGATCCGCACTTGGCCCGTGACCTACGCAGACACCTGAGCAATTATCAGCTGGGACTTGCCCGTTTTAAAGGTGCTCGGTGATGACGCCATCTTCGTAATAAAGTAGAGACTTCCCACCGCTCTAGTTGTTCAAGCACAGAGTCTTAGCTATGTCTCCAGGACCGTGCCCAGGAGCTTTCTGCACGAAGGGAATCGATTTTGCTCATTTGAAGAATCTCGGTTTCTATTATCTAAATTTCATCTACATAAATTGATGGGTGTGTAGGTTGTTATACTGAGTTTTTTTTTCCTTTTCCTTAAATGCTGTTTTCTTTTGTTCTTTCATCCGAACACATATAGAGTAGGTTTTGGGGTGGGGAAAGGGGCAGAGGAGATATAATTAGCCTCAAGGGGACACTCCTTAGCCATAAGAGGGAGATTCAGCAGAGGAATCTCACTTCAGAAATGGTCAGAATTCTCTGATGGCGTTGGGCGTGTATGGGAGGCAGGGAGACGGTCCTGCATGCCGTTTGTGAGACGGAAGACAGGCGGAGAAACAGAGAGCAAGGCACGAAGAGAAGGAGACCGAGCGAGGGTTGAGGTTTAGGGAACCCACCGAGGAGTCTGTTGTGCCGGAGATGGCGTCAGCAGAGGCCCTACTGTGCGCAGGATCAGAGACAGGGCACGCCGCGTGATTTTCATAAGTACATGTTTTTCATTTTAATTCATGTTTTCGTTAGTGTTTTGTTGATGCTTTGCTTTGTGACAGTATGCAACGAAACAGTTTCACGTGCCTTATTTCTTATTAAGTTGGTTAGCAATGCCCTCTCCTACCTGCTAAATTTAAAAGATGGTATGACTTTAATAGAGAGTCATATTATAATTATTTAGATTGTCAGTCTATGACTTCTATCGGTACAACAAAAGATTTTTATGGCTTTATTAAGGGATAGAGCACAGCTTTCACATGCATTTGGAACTCATTAGTATGTCCTACAAACTACCTCATTTCTATGTCAATGGTTTGATTAAATAGTAAATTATATGTCCTTTATTCAGTAAGAAAGATGATACTGTATATGTCTACCATGCAATGGTGAAATATTAAAATTCAGAGAGTCCACAGATTTGTAGATAACTCTCTTGTTTATGAGCTTTTTAAGAACTAATTGGAGTGTGTTAGCCCAGAAATACTGCAGGGAAAATGTTTAGAAGCTTAATGAGAGCATACAGCAAAACCCTAGTACTAAACTATTAAGCCACTTAAACACTGCGTATTCACACCAGGCCCAACTTCAAAATTATGGGCCGACACAATTTCCCAGCATGCTCCAAAATTAAGCCTTCCACTTCTCATCGGAAATATGGAAACCATGGTAAGTGATCTTAAATAATATGTATCTAACAAGAGAAACAGACGAAAGGAAATTCATACCAGGTCCTACTGCTCTGAAGGGTCCAGTAACTAATACATACAGAGTATTGTGGTAAGTTCACGGGCCACAGTGGTTCAAATTCAGACAAGCATTCCAATATTATGCAACACAGCAACAAATGTAAAATACTCAGTGACTAAACTGAACGGGAACTTTGCCACATTGGTTCAACCACTCTCATCTGTCAATAAAAATTTTGAAGTCACAGATCACAGTAGAACAATGTATCTCTTTGCTGTGACCGGAGTGACTCAGTTGTTTGGGTGTCATCCCATAAAGAGAAAGGTCGCAGGTTCGATTCTCGTCAGGGCACGTGCCTGGATGGTGGGTTTGGTCCCAGGTTGGGGAGTGTACGAGAGGCAACTGATCAATGTCTCCCTCCCTTCCCCGCTCTCTAAGAATAAATAAATAAAATCTAAAAAAGGAAAAAGAAAAATACATCTCTGAATCTTATAATTTCTTTAGTCCTTTCACATAATTTAAAAACTACATAAAATATGTTGGGCTTTCTAATCCTTTACATTATTTTAGTATCTAATCAAATTAAAAACCAAAATAAAGGAAATTATAATAATTTACTGATATTTGCATATAACAAAGGTACTATATACATAAGAAATAATCAGGTAATTGCATTTTCATCTTTTCCTTTAATTATTCCTTATAAATCACATCATGTAGCTAAACTAACATAGTGTATTGTATGCATATAAGTATATATACAATGTCTATGTAACCTTTGAAATTATTGGATGCTGAATATTGTAGGCTGGAACGTAGATGGATGGTGGTGGCCCAGACACACAAGTTACCTGACCCTGGGGACCCACGACATTGGGACCCCTGTTACCGAGAGGTTTCAGATGCGGTCGGCATCTCCCTTGGGTTTGGGCGTAGTGGCCCTTTACCAGTGTCCACGACCGTGCGATTCACACGTGGACAGGGTGATACACCCCATTATCTATGTTCATACAAAAGGACCTGTTTCTGTGATTTTCAACTGAGGGTTCTAACAAAGGATGCACGTGATAAACTGAATGATGTGAAACATGCTATTTTCCCACCCAGTTATCGTTCCTAAAGACCTGAGAGAGAAACATCTGCTGGAACCAATTAGAGGGCTCCTGTTGGAGCGGGAGCAGCAGGGTGGCTGGTGGGTCATCCTTGTCCTGCAAGGAGCCCGTTTGCTTGTGCGCTCGCCCTCTGGCTGGCGGCGGCAGGCTCCCTGATGGGTGATGCCTGGGTGCCTCTGCAGCAGGACCCAGGAGGGCCACCGCGGGCAAGGTGAGACCTGGGGCCTTCACCACGGAGGGACTCCCGGGTCCACGTTGACTCTCCCTCGAAGACACGGAATAAAACCTGCTGTACAGCCGGGCATTAGACTTAAATATAGCAAATGAATTAGCGAGTTTACTGTATCTTAAGAAGGCGTTAGCATGAATGAACAGCTTGGTGGATAAACCTCCTCTTTGGTGTGTGTACCTGGAGCAGAGGAGGAAGCCAAAAAAAAAGATCCAACTTGGAAGCAGATGAGGCCAAACAAGGAAGAAAGCAGAGCATCATTTGGGTCCCAGGGTAGAAATTACATTAACTCAAAGTTCAGGCTTCACTTAGGATTAAATATTAGCAATGAACATAAACATTTATACAGTCCAGATTATTAACACGAATTATAACAATGAAACTAAAAGGAAATCGAAATACATCCCTCTATTCCCTTATTACTGGTTTTACAGAGCAATGCTGAGAATCTATACTTTTTCCTTTTTTTTTATTGCTCCTTCCTTCCTCCCTTTCTTTCTTCCTTCACTTCTTTTCTTTATTTTAAAATCACTGGAGAAAAAAATTTTACATATTACTGTTCCTACCTTAATATTTCACCCCTAGAAATCAGTGTGAACTGATTTTGTTGAAACTAATGAACTTACTACATCAATATTTTCCAGGATTTTTAGCCAAAGAAATTGTAACATAAAACAGGGGTGTCCAACTCATGGCCTTCGGGCCGCGTGCATCCCAGGATGGCTATGAATGTGGCCCAACACAAAATCGTAAATTTGCTTAAAAATTTACTTAGAAATTATGTGTTTCTTTTTGTGATTACATGTTGCAATGTATTTAATATGTGGCCCAAGACAACTCTTCTTCCTCCAATGTGGCCCAGCGATGCCAAAAGGTTGGACACCCCTTACATAAAAAGAATCACAGGCATACAAACCACATGGGCCAGAAATGGAAGCATTGATGAACATGTTCTGTTATTGATTAGAAAACGATCAAATCTTTACAGCGGCAGATGGACAATTTGAAATTTCCTGATCATGTATCTTTATACATGTCTCTGGATTGGATTTGAATTCCTCTTTGTTACTTAAGGATCAGAGTAGTCTTGTACAACGTTAAATTTGTATGGTGTCAGGAAACCCTTTCAACTACAACAACGGCTATAGGAACGAACAAGATTCCTGTTACTATGTTACTCCAACTCATTTTACCAAGGGACTCCGGAAACCGTCCTCCTGAGTCCGGCACTGAATAAAAGGAGGTCCTTCCACAGGTCCAGGCTGCTGGGTGACAACCTGCCCTGACCCCTGGGCCATGTGGACCAGAGCATCTGAACATGCTTCAAGGGTCAGTGACAGGATGCTGGAGCCTTGGGCAGACCATGCTCAACGAATCGCCACTCACTGCCTTGGATTTCGGGGCAAAACCCGTGGATAACTGCTTTCCTCTTGAGAAATAGCTGTTGCTTGGTACTAGGCTTTAGCAGAGACTGAAAACTTGACCATGATTTGACCTCCTGCTTCTCAAGGTAAGACTGTGGTTGCTTTGGGTCTGATGTTGAAGCTCGGCATCCGCAAGATAGGGGATTGAGGAAGAGAGATGAACAGGTGAATATGATTTCTTAGTGGTTCTGCTTCTTTGGTTGAACTTACACGGAAATATTTCTTTTGCATTCTGGAAATGACTAGTGACATATTCTTTCTTAGATGTGAAAAAGAACGTGATGTAGTATCACCAATTTATCCTTAACTTTCTACAAGATCCAGAATTTCATCAGGTCCTTTTCTCTGAAAGTCAGCAGGCTAATACCTGGCATGTGGCTTATCTTTCTCTGCAGTAATAATTAAGGGGGAAAAAGGAAAATAAAACTTAAGAGTAAACAATAGAATAAATGGGTTGGAAAATCCACAACAAAGCAGCTAGCTCCTGAGAAATTCAGTGAAGAAAAAGGTCTGTTATTCTCTGCAAAACAGTAACAACTTCCCGCCACAGAGAGGCGCTCTCTCCCTTGGTTCCTCAAGACAGCAAAGCACTCGAGTTCTAAAAGGCTGTGCAGGACATTTCAAACATAGGGCAGTTTTGTTTAAAAAAGATCATCTGCCGTAGCATTAAAACCAATAATTGTAGAGCCTTAAAAAAACAACAGTTGGCCTGGGACAGTCATCTGTCCCCACCCTGCTTCATCACGGCAAAGAAACAGTAACTCCCCGACGTAGGAGGTTCCCCATGCACTCTGCTTGAAGACATACTTCACGTGCACGCTGCGAGATTTCGGCATTATCATCGCATCTGCACACGTACTGACACTATTTATCCCTGTCCTTCTATTTTCTTCCGAAGCTCCTTGAAACGTTTTTGCTTTGCCTCGACTTTTATTGTTTATGTTAAATAATATCGCCTGAGGGAAGCCTTGGGTGATTCTGCGGGAAAGGCTGGCTGTTCAGAGGCAAGATTCTCCTCCTTTTGTTCGGCTGGCTGAGAAGTTGGTGGCAGAGGACACGTGGCAATGTCCTCAGACTCAAGCATTTGGCTCCAGAGTTAACCAGGGACGGAACACCCTTGCCCTCCTCGCCTGCTCTGTGCCCGGCGGCACCGTGGCGAGGCCTCTGTGCCGTATTTCTTCTCATCTGAAAAACCAAGATAACAGCAAAAGGTCTAAGACGCAAGGCGAGCTGTGTTGATTTAACTCCCACATTGTCTTTGGCGAGGGCTAGGAAACTAAGAAAACACACAGACCTAAAGCACAAAATTCACAAGCACAAAACAAGGGAATGAAGACCTCAGTTCGTAAAGCTACGATCGTGGAAATAATGTATCTTTCCAATACAGGCCTCTGCACGCAGATAATTGCTGAAACAAAAGTCCAACAGATGCACGTAACTGTTTCCTAAGGAGCACTTACGTTCTTAACTATGTAACTTTCAAATGAAACTATACAGCAAGATGCATTCCCCTCAGGGGTGTCTCCAGAGTCCCTTGGAATCTGGGAGGGGCCCACAGATGCGGCCAGCCTTCTTTGGTCAAATGCTACTTTTCAGAAAGAGGGAGCAGCTCCTAATTACCTCTGCCTGATGGTTTCTTTGGTGATTGCAGATAAAGTGATAAAATTCTCCCGACCCCTAGGCAAGCAGAGTATTGATTGCAAATTGCCAGGCTTAAGGAAAAGTGATTTTTCTCTCAAGTTTTAATGTACGCACTGACTTGTTTTATTTTACAAACTACAGGCCTTCTTCTATTACCAATCTGAAGTTTTCCGCAGAGAAGGGCGTCATTCCTAATCCGCAAGATAGACTCTATTTGTTTTTTTGCAGGTGTTTGGGTGGCTCATTATTTTCCGGTCGGCCAATTCCTAAACATCACATTTCCTCTAACCGGGAGCTTCGTTACATGTTCTAACTGCGCGTTTCTTAAACCCAGAATGTTCGGAACTTCCTGACTTATTCCTTTTAGAAGGAGAAACGGAGAGGCCACAGATCCTTTGTTATTGTCAGTATTTCTTAACCGAACGCACGCGCGCACACACTTTATCTTTTACAAATTCCTGGAAAAGCTCGTTCCAGCTCTGTTGTCGATTCTTTCTTATTTTTGCTTTTGCACACGCATAGTCTCTCTTAGGGACACTTGAGTAACCCTTTATTATGTAGGGACACTTCACTGTGTGGGTTTTAGTTGGGGATGCACATTTTGTACACTATACTAAATTTTATCTAATTGTTTACATTTCAGCTTCTTGTTTGAATCGCTTTCAAAGAAGACATGTGTCTGTTTACAGTTCATCTGTTGCTGACAGGTACCCCACGTATAACAGCATGCAACCCATTTAGCTGTAATTATAACCTGTCTCATGTAACCCAACGTACACTTTTCTACTGATTACACGGGCTTTCGGGTCCATCACGGATGAATAACGACATCCAAGTGAGAGAGCACAGTGAGACTCAATTCGCTTACAGAGGAGAGTGGGGGTGTCAGAAGAGGAAACCTGACCGGTGATGACGCTTGTCCCTGAGGATGGTGGGACATCCTGGGACGGCTCTGACCTGACACCTCCAGTGCACGGGGCCTCGGCTGCTGGGAAGGAGTAGGGGCACCTGAGCAGCCCAGCCTGTCACCTGACTTCGCCCAGTCCCCCTCCGAGGTCCGTGACCGAGCCGGGTACCCTGAGGAGGCGCTGTGTCCGCCAACCAAAGTGTTACTGAGGATGGTACGGACCAACTCAACCACGTGGAGGACCTGACAGCAAGCGTGATATTTGGCGCCATTTGTTTTGTTCTAAAATCTGTTGACAAAAGTTTTTCATAGACTTACCAGCACATTCAATAATTTCCTAGGGAGACAGGTGTGTGGTGAGTGAGGGCAGCAGTGGGAAACCGTGGAGAGGCGGAGCAGCTGCAAGGACAACAGGCGGTTAACGATGTACAGAAATTACAACGTTATTCCTGTGCAGTCTGTCACCCTTTCTCCAATCACATGTCTTCTGGGACATGCTCATTAGGCCCCGCACAACGGTGATTTTAGAGACAGTCAGAGAAGAACTGTGGCCCAGGGAGAACCCACGCGGAGCAGGTAGCGAGTGGCAGGTGTACGGGCTGCCAGCATTTAGCCAATCAGTTGACACACTATTTAAAACCTGACACCGCTGCTCGGCTTTCTGGCAGGGGCTGAGTGCCAGGAACCCTGAGCAACTGCACACAGGGCGCCCTAAAACCCACGAGAACCTTCGGACGGTGCCTTCGGTTTGCTGCACAGCCTTTGCCTGTCTTGCTCTTCTCACTCTTACCGGGAAGAGAATCTGCCCTGAACCCATGAAAGCTAGGCAGTGGACGACGCATAAAAAATAGTTATAATCTGTTCCAAGATGCTCCAGTCTGAAAAATCTGAACGAAGCAGTTCTCATGAAGGTTTGTGAAGTGATTTTTATTACCTTCTTCGCAGAATAGAGGCAGGGATTGAATTCTCTATGGCTCTACCTTGGCTGCGTGAAGATGCTGGCGGTGATACGGCAGGTGATACGGCAGGCGGAGATGCATGGCCCAATGTAAGCGGAGCATAACACGTCTTCTAGAATTATCTCTTAACACCAGTGGGGTCAGTCACCGAGGGCTGTGCCTGCTGTGCACGATTTGGGTCACACCCTTGCCTTAGGGTTGACAGAAAGGCAGAGGAAAAGAAACCTGGGGACCAGAAGATGGGACCATGCCCACATTCTGGAAAACAGTAAAATTCAATGATTCTACCCTGAGCGCAGAATCCCTAATAAAGGAAGACTCTACAAACTGTTTACAGATGAGTCTGGAAATGTCGCTCACTGGGCCCATTATTTCAGCGCCTCGAACATAAACTTGACTAAGATGATAAATTATAGGATTTTCCACATCAGGCCAAGGTTTCTATACCATGAATCAAGAAAATGAATGGGATCGATCAAGCTATTCGTTTATTCAATTAGCACTGACATAATCCCAGTTGCTGAGGGGGAAAAAAAGAAAAGCCTGCAGCAGAAAATAGTTTGTAAAATATGCCTTAATCAGGATAATTGTTCAAAAATGTCCCATCAAAAATGTACACGTAAAGCAACATTACATAGGAGATTTGAACATTTCCAACTAATTAAGAGCTGGTAAACATTTTATGTAAATCTGCGAGTGTAAAATTTCTGGGGAATTCGGAGATAAGGACAATAAATGTATGAGGCGTAAATGAAGTGCCATCCTACCCCTCTGCACTTGCCATGTAATTTATTTTGATTATTGGATCTCACATAAATGGCTAGGAGCCATCAATCACCACAGATAACATTTCCATACGTCACCCAAACTAATTATAGTCGCTAATCTCTGCACCCCATTAAAAACCAGCCTGTTGTGGGATGTCACACAGGTTTGCTGTGTGGCGATTTCTGATGCACCTCAAAATCCTAAGTTAATTACCTGAAATTTCCTTACATGGGGACATCAAATTGCTGCTTCTCTCTTGTAAGCAACGGAAAACGCTGGGCGCTTGTATTTCCATTTTTGTGTTAAGCAGATGATTGTGCTCGGAGAAACTGGGTCATTGAAACTGCCGCTGTTCGGAGAACTTCTGAATGAGAATATTGATGGAGAGGGTCCAAGTGGAAAACGGCAGGAAAGTGCTGAACAAGGGCCGGAATGGAGCCAAAGGGACCTACCTGCTTCTCCACCGAGGGCCGTTCCTTTGCTGTCCCTGGACGTGTTCCATTGATTCTAGGACCGAGTCTACGGTGGGCTCAGGAGCACGGAGGGTCCCCTGAGTGGACGCCTCCCCAAGTCCTTGGATGACTCAATTCCAATATGACATTTCACGCTCAGGGAATTTTAAAGAGAAAAAGACCCTTGACGTGACCTGGTCCACTTGGGAGAGGGGTCTGCAGAGGAGGTCGAGCAGCAAGTTCGGACTATCAGGAGTATAACCTGGACCTGTTTTCTCACTGTGTCACAGGAATCCTTTTCCCAGATCCCCAGGAACCACAAATGAGCACAAAATGTGCACGGTTATGTTTATATCTAAACCAAATGTTCTCTACTTAAAAGAATAGTGTATCTTTTTAGCAGGTGATGTTGGAACACCTGGACATCCCCATAAAAAAAAAAATAAGTGAATGTAGACACAGAACTTACACTTTTTTATAATAGCAACTTGAATCAAGAGAGGAAAGCATTGAAACATAAGAAAAAGGAACACAAACTCAACAGTCTTGAAAGCTACCTACTTTCATTGTCGAGAAACACCTAACAACCGAACACCCTAAGGAGGAACTTGGGGCATAGGGTCTGGTTGAAAACCACTGTATGTTAATAAGAAAGACTCGCTGCACTGGGTTGAATAGTGTTCCCTCTCCACCCGCCCAGATTCATGTCCGCCCCAGGCCTGCGAACACGACCACATTGGGAAACAGGGTCCTTGTAGCTGTAATTAGTTAAGATGGTATCACCCTGAGCTCGTGCTCACCCTGAACGCGATGACCGGTGGTCTTACGAGAGGAAAGTCTGCCTTTGCTTTTAAGGACTTCAGTTGAATGGAGGAGGCCCACTCTCCCTACGGGTTTGAACGGTATCCACGCCTTAAAAAGCTCCCCCACGGCCGCTTCTAGAAGGCTCTGGGCGCTACAGCCAAGTGGCTACATAACATCAACTGTCACGGGACCCACTGAGATTTTACTCCGGAGAGAGGCTGGGTGAGTTCTGTGCTTTGGACAAGAAAGAAATATGTACGTGGGAGGGAAGCATTTGTGGTGAGAACAGTGACGCATCGGTAATATCGGAGATGTCAGTGATCAGTGGGCTGTTCCAAGCGGGAGGACGAGCTGGACGGACGGAAGGATGGAGGCCGGGGAGGACGGAGGCGTGTGTTTGATGCAGGGACGAGGAGGAGGGAGGCGTGAAGAGGACTGCGTCCTCCCTCCACAATTGACTGGACTTGAACATGGAAGCTCTTCCGTTCCTTTACTTCAAAGCGAAGGCCGATGATTGCTTGTTTCCAATTATAACTTCCCCACAGAAATCTTAACCTGTAATGTTTGTTTGTCTTCTTCTGAATAGCATTTTCTGAAGTCTCTCTATTTTAATTAGTTTATTTTTCTTGGCATTTTTTTTTTTTTTTACATAGGCCTCAAATCATCGTAAGGCACAATTGAAAACTGAGCATCACCCATTTATGCAAAACTCTCTAGCTCTGAAGTAAGTTTCACCTACCTAAAACTAGCAAGATAATCTCTGTTATTAGGATGTGATCCAGTTCCGTTTTATAAGGGATGCTCAGTGTAAGGACACTGTGATGCTCCAATGTACCTGATGGCCCATTTGTCATTTCCAAACTGAACCGTGAACTTGGTTAACAGTCCCTGTTATCCCTCGACAAGAAATGAGGGTAAAATGATGAAAAGGATGGCTCACTTTTTGCAAATAATTTTTTTCTCTAGAGGGAAATTAAATGGATACTTTCCATACGTCATTTTCTTATTCCGATTCCTTATCTCTTTCATAACGATTAAAGGAGAATGCTCATCTCCCGTCAGGCAAAATACTGCTTAGCACACGATGACGCCACCTCCTCGGCATCATTAGGCTACTTGACAGCGAAGATGATTAATGTCCGTGCAGAGTCATTAGCTACAGAAGGTCTGTCCGACACAGTGGGGACAAAATCCTGTTCGCTCATAAATGGAGTTGTGGTAACAGACTATTAGTCTGGGGGCCGTGAACGGATCCTCAGCCATACGGTCGCACTTGATCTGGAGAAACAGGAGAGAGCCCGCTGGCAAATTCAAAATGCTGTTTAGCCAGTGGTAGTACAGGAAACCCGGAGTCACCATATAGGAAGTATATGATTTGTCAAATACTGTTATTTATGAAAACAGTCACGATAAATCAAGCCAATGATATAAAGCTAACTTTTAGAGGTAACGACAGGGGCATGAAACAAAGGATGACAATTTAATCACATGTTACTACGTAGTAGACTAGGGAATCATTATTTCTGTTTTAAAAACTGTCATCACGCTTACCTATTCAGAATGAAATTGTTGCGGCTGAGGGCCTGGAGTTGGGAGTATGAAGCCGGTGGCCGTTCGACGGAAGATCCAGGCAGACAGACGCAGCATTTCCTTCCTGAGCATCATGTCCAGAAACACCATTTCCTCCCAAAGACATGGGAACGGAGCGAAACTCTCACTGACTGAATACCCACCTTATGTAAAACTACTACACGTATTATCTTCGACCTCCAACAACGTGGTCAGGGCGTGCATTTCTATCGCTGCTTTACAACCAGGATCACAGTATAATAAGGTTCTTATCACCACACCTGCTGGAGTGGGGTGACCTGGGGCTCACAGCGGCAGCCTGCTTGCTTCCAGAGCTCATGGAATTTCCACCATTTCATTTTATTGATAAAGAAGGCCATTTTTTTTATTTTTTTTTTCAATTACAGTTGACATTCAACATTATTTCAAGTGTACAGCATGGTGGTTAGACAATCATATACATTAAAAAGTGATCCCCCAATATTTCAAGTACCAACCTAGCACTATCTGTAGTTACTACAATATTATTGATTATATTCCCTATGCTGTGCTTTTTATCCCCATGACTATTTTTTTAAATTAAATTTTATTT